>JAJOOH010012365.1:0-27221 GCA_029582605.1 Solanum gracilifrons
AAGAATATGTGGTGCAACTATAAGAATGTTTCTTCTTGAAATATCTCGAGTTTGTCAAGTTTCAAACCCAAAGAGAACTATCATTGTTTCTACCTTTTTATATATAGAATCACAGGAAGTATAACGGTAAGAACTCAGTTGCATCTTTAACCTTCTAAAATTTAATTACAATCTGTTATTTACAGTTTTTTTAATACATTTGTGGTGATTGAAAGTTTGATGGGAATGGACGAATATATGGTGCAACTATAAGAACGTATCTCTTGAAAGATCTCGAGTTTGGTAAGTTTGTAACGCAAATGGAACTATAACTATTTCTACCTCCTATGTACAACACCACATGAGGTAATTTGTATCCGTTTTGTTTGTTCTTACATCTTTTGTGAGTTCGAGTTAATTTGATTGTAAAAGAATATGATCGATTCCTTAGACACACACAAAACACTATGATATACTTCAAAAGAATTGACCAGCTAATCTCAAAGATGAGGAGTAATTCAAACAAGTATAGTGTAACTCGAACAAATCAAATATAGAGAAGAAGAAAAAAATCAGCTCCCAAAAGAGGAAGCTTACCAGAAAGTTGAACAAACAAAAAATAGCAAGTGATTCTATTTTACAGAAAAAATATATGGTGCAACTATTGAAAAATCTTGAGTTTTCCAAGTTTTGAAACCTAAATGAAACTATCGTTGTTTCTACCTACTATGTACATCATATACAAGAGGTAATTTGCATCAGTTTTCTATTGCTTTCTTCATCGTTCATCATCTCGTGTTAATTTAATCGTCAAAATATGATCGATTCTTTAGGAACACACTATACACTATGCTAGAATAAGGAAACAATCAACAAATTGAATTTAGAGAAGGAAAAAAACTCACAGAAGAGGATGCACAACTGATATACAAGTAGACAGAAATAAGAGAACCAATTAGAAAAAATTGAAAGAACGTTTTAAACAACCATTAGAATGCATCTTCTTGAAAGTTATCAAGTTTTCCAATTTTCAGACCCAAACGAAACTATCACTCATTCAATCTTCTATGTGCAGCACCCCAAGGGGTTAGTTGCATTAGTTCTATTGTGTTTTACATATTTCATCAGTTTCAGACCCAAACGAAACTATCTTTTTTTTCACTTATTCAGTTGTAACATTCTGCAATCACTTGTCTCACTTGCCCTGTTAGTAGTTCACTTGTAATTCATAACAAATTTCTCAACTTAAACAAAACACTCTCTATATTATCTTTTAATATTGTTTTAGCTCATTGAGTTGTTAGTGCCTCTTTCCAAGTTCATTATTATTTATCTTTACGAACACATACTTCTTTAAGGACTGATCAATCCCCTTCACTTTTGGCATCATATCACACTACGAAACTGAATCTTTTTTAAGAAAACGATCAACATCTAGTCTTAGAGAACAAGAACTCAAACAAGACGATGAGTTACAACTCGCACAAAACAAACAGCAAATCAACTGTACAGAAAAAAAATAAATCAACTCGTCGAAGTGGAGGCATACCTGAGAGCCGAGTGAATAGAAGATATATATTGAATGGAGATCACTGCTAGGCAGACCTCTGCTTTCTCTATTTTGAGAAAACAGAGATGAAACACTAATCAATGAGACCTGTATTGCGTTTGCTGCTAGGCAGACCTGTGCTTTCTCTATTTTGAGAAAACACAGATTCTTAGTTGAGAGCTACGTACACGAAGATCGTTGTAAGGGAAGTTGGTTGTTAGCTAGGGAAGAACGTTGCTAGGGTTCTTTTTTATTTCATTGAGAAACAAACTGAAGCGTCTTTTCTTTGTTTTCTTTTCCTTTTATAATTTTAGTGAATTGATGAATTTTTAGGCGGCTACTTTTTTGGTGAAAATATGTATATTTCTCAAGACCCAAGTTTTAATTTGGGACGAGTTACTACTTTTTCTAGAGACCAGATTTAGAACCTTCACAATAACATATGATATTAAAGACCGAAATAAAATATCTTCCCAATATATGTACTTTTAGAGACGGGATTATTAACTCGTCCATAAATATTGGTCTTAAATAAAGTTGTTTCTTGTAGTGGGAAACATAAGCAAAGAAGGAAGTAGTGTGAATAAAGATTCAAGAAGGAAATAAATCAAAGCTGAATCAAATAGAAAAACTACACGAAGTAGGAAAAAAAGAACATACCATGTGAGCTTCCAAGTTCTACGTAGAAGAGGAAGTCGAGTAAGAGTAGGAGTCCAAGTTGAAATAGGTTTTGGATTCAAGTCCAAATCTATAAATAGGGAAATATTTTCTTTGGATAAACTAGCGCACTTAAACAAAGAGTTACAAGCAGAATACAATCAAATAAAGGGAGTTCATATTTGAGTGATTTTTTATTATGAAGTGTAGCCAACGCAAGGAAACAAGAGTTGAAGAACTGATTCATAGGCTTATGTTTTGTAGTTCTTAAGTCAAATTTGCTTGTATTGAGTTTTTATCGAGTTGTATCTTTAATTCTTTCTAGATCCAGTGAAGTATAAACTGGAGTAGGAATAGAGTCTTCAAGTTGGGGCAACGTAAATACTTGGGAAAATAAACCTTGGGGGGTTTATGTTGGAGTTTAGGAATTAGAGTTAGTTCCTAGGATTGCAAGAGTTGTAATCTGAATTCATACCTTGAAGTGGGTCGACGATCTAGTGGGTTGTTGGCGTTTAGGAATTAGAGTTTATAATTCCTTAGGTTACATAGGTTGGTAATCTTTTGTTGAAGCTCAACGTTTAATGAAGTAAAGTTAAATCCTACAGAGGTGTAGGTCGTGGTTTTCTACCCTTTATGAGCCGGGGATTTTTGCAATAAAATATTGTGTCATTACTTTATTTGTTTTACATAACGTAACTGTTGTAATCTGCAAAGGAACAGATCGAATATACCTGTTCCTTAGGCAAATATGGAGGTTAGTATTCCAACAATTGGTATTAGAGTAGGTTATCTTTGTAGAGTCTAATAACTCAAGATAAGATCACTATGAATTCTGCACCTCCTTTTGGACACAGTGAAGGTCAAAACATCAACATACCACCACTATTCAATGGACATTACTACGCATGATGGAAGGCGAGAATGGAGGATTTTATACAAGCCCATAACTATGAATTATGGATTAGAGTTACTGATGGTCCTCTTATTCCTATGATGGATGATGATGAACGGAAAGTCATTCCAAAGCCTAAGGCTCTATATAGAGAAACTGATTATAGAATGCTCGCAAAGAATGCTAAAGCTAAGTGCATTCTTGTATATGGACTTGGACCTGGCGAGTTCAATCGCATCTCTAGTTGTACTACAGTGAAACAAATTTGGGACACACTAGTCAATGCACATGAAGGAACTCCCCAAGTAAGAAAATTTAGAATTGCTAGACTATCATCTGAATATGAAGCATTTAAGATCGAAAGTGGTGAATCACTTCAAGATATGATTACTAGATTCACTACTATTGTAAATGAGCTGGTGTCTTTGGGAAAAATACATACTATTGAGGAACAAGCGGATAAAGTGCTGAGAACTCTACCTAAGTCGTGGGAGATCAACGTCATTGCATTATGAGAAGCAAAGGATTTGACAACCATGAGCTTGGATGAACTTGTAGGAAATCTAAAGACTTACGAGATGAGTGTTGATAACACAAAAATAAGTAAAAGAAGCAAAAATGTGATTTTTTCTTTCAAGGCAACTGATCGTGATGAATCTGATCTGGATGATGTGGACATTGCCGTAATCAATAAAAAAACTCGGAAAGCTCCTTAAGAAAGGTGGAAACTATGAGAAAAAATGTCCCTCGAGTAAAGAAAAAGAATCTGACATTGCTATGTATGGTGCTTGGGGAACAGGTTCAGACAACTCAATTGAAGATGATACAGAAGATGTTGCTTTGATGGCAATGGAGGACTCTAAACCAGACTCTGAATCGGACATTGAGAAAAGGGAGGTAAATCTTCTTGACCTTAAAAATAAACTAAAAAAATTTTCAAAGAAAAAGTTATCTTTCCTTATTCCAACTCTTATAAATAATTTTCAAGAGTTGAATGAAAATAGAGATCAGTTATTGACATCCTTGACCAGTTTAAAATTTGAATATATTGATCTTGAAAAAATTAATTCTGATCTCAAGAAAGAAAATCAATTCCTAAAGGAACAGGTACATCAACTTGATTCCTGTACTTTGGCTCTCAAATCTGAAATTTTGAAACAAAGTGTTACTGGGAATGGGAAAGAAAAAAATAGTGGTAACCAAATGAGATGTGACCAAGATCAAAAGAGGTTAACAGATGAACTATTTTCTGAAAGGGAAAAATCTAGAAGAATAAATCTTGACCTGTCTAGAACTAATTATGAGCTTAAGAGGGAAAACAAATGGACTGAGTCCTCAATGATTGTAACTCAGCTTAGTAATAGAACACATAACACTAAAGCTGAAATAGGTTTTGTTAAAGAAGTCCCTAAGAAAACCTCTTATTTGTGCACACATTGTGGTAGTATTGGTCACTCACGACGTACCTGCCCAATAGTTATAACTTACATGAATAAAAACTTCAAAGTTGCCTCAAATAGAAAAATCAACCCTGTTAAAAAAAAAGGAATCACATCAAAGGAACAGGTTGGGGCAAAAGAAAAAATTTAAAAATGTTTTACCAATATGGATCAATAGAGATCTCATTCATCCTTTTTATCAATACAAAGGACCCAAGCTAGTATGGGTTCCTAAATCTAACCTTTGAATTTGCAGGAAAAGTGAGAGGAAGCAAGCAACATTCTATATGAACACCTGTTGCTCGAGACACATGATTGAAACTACAAGAAATTCCTTTCACCTGCAGAAGAAAAGGATGGAGTGGTAGTTTTTGTGGTGAAAATTCTTTTTGGTCAAATCAAAGAAGTTGGAAAAGTAGGCAATACTAAAGAAACACTTTTATAGGAATATGTTGGAACTTGGGGATGATTAAAATCACATGAGTATCCCTCAGCGGCTAATGAACATTGCGCATACTGCCTTCTAATCATTAATTTTATGCTAAGTCTTGTGCATTTAGTTGTATGTCTCTATATCACTTTTAAATCCAAGCTACTCATGCACTATAACATTCCATTTACATCTGTCACATGAGATATGCTTAGTAAAATTGGAGCAAAAAATACAGCATTTTCCAGAGATCCAAGGTATGTGCACTACAATTATTCATAATTAAATATATAATCAATGCACATGTACATGTTCCTTCCACTTGTCCCAAAAAGATACATTCATGTTCTCAATACTACTAAACAAACATTTTCTTAAAAAGCCTTATACTAGTGTGTCTCTACGACTCACACTTTTCTCTTCCATAAACTTCTTAACCAAGAAATCCTCTTTTTCTAAAATTGTGGAATAAAGTGTTCTTCAAGAAACATGTCTATGCTTGATTAATTACAATTTATGTTTCTTACTGGCATTCTTGGAGATTCTAAGTGTGATGGTCTATCTGATATTATGGTTGAGATGACTTTGGTGGATGGTACCTCTACTTTGGTGCCTTATAAAACATAGCTTGTGGTATAGAAATTAGGTTGTGCTAGTTCTTAGGGGGAATTTGTATTGGGTGTGTCTAAAATTATTGACGTTGTTTTGGAGGATGCATCTTGTGAGGGGGAATATTTTGTGGACCCTATAGTTGAACAAAGTTAGGCTCAACTAGGGTGCATCTAGTGAGGGGGAATCAATGGGAGACCCTTTTGTCGAACCTAGTTCTTCTATTGGGATCCATATAAACTGAGATTTAGGGTTGATGTCAAAAAATATTATTGTTGGTGCTGCACCTGATAGTACCACGTCTAGGGAATAGATTGGGAGAACATATTCCTCTAAAAATGATGCTGAAGAAAATTTATTCCTCTTACGCACTCTATTGAAATTAGAATTGTAAACTTTGGGAAGCGGACAATGCTCTTAGGCAAGGTGATTACTGATTTTGGGGGTTAGAGATGAGTGAATTATTGTTTCTTCGGAGATCGAACCAGTTCCTTAAAGGTGATACCAAACGAAAAAAAAGAAGAAGTTGAAATTGAAGTCATATGTGTCACTCACCAGAATGCCATAGACTAGCTGCATATGAACTATGATCTTGAACATGTAGGCCTGCTAAAGAAAAATAAAACACAAAGCTCAAGGCTGAGCTTGCATTGACCAAGGCTACCTTTGAAATTGAGAAGACTACTAAATTTGTTAATCCAAAAGATGTTTTTTGTGCTGCTGAAAATGACTTTTATTTACCCTTTCATGCCCGATCTTTTGTTATTGCCTAGCCACTCTAGCCTTTGACCTTCCAATTTTTCCCTCATCACAAGTGCTTGATTCTATCTTTACTTTTGATTATATTTTTGGTGTATATGCTTTTTGATTAATGCTAATGTTGGGTTTGAGTTTCTGGTTCATGTCTATCTCCTATGTTTATGCAAATGCTTTGCTATAGCTAACTGAGTTCTTGATTTTAAGTGTTTGTGTAGGTGATAGCCCCAGTGGCCATGAGTATCGAATTTGCTTCTCTTAGTGTGGTGTATGCCTTCATAGTGTTTTATGATGTCAAAAAGGGGAAGTGCATACTTGTGTAATAATTATAACCCAATTGGTCTAACTTGATCCTCTAATGTGTTTGCTTTGCGTATTGAGTTTTAAGAAACTGACAAAAGACAGATTGATCTATTCACACAAGAAGCAATGGTTTGCCATCAACAAAAAGGGAGAATTTGTTAGATCGAGAAAGATTTTGATAATTGACAAATAGGGGAACAGATGAAAGGAACCGGTTGCACCGACATGTTCCTTTCCGACCGAATTCGACTGGGATAAGGAGAACGTCAACCACACGAATTAGAAGTTATAAAGCGGTGGAAGGGTTGCTTATTCGACAAGAAAGCAGTGCAAAAAGGTTTCCTTAAAGAAATCCTAAGCGAAGTAGGAAGCATTATCAAAGTAGGAAACATAAGCAAAGAAGGAAGTATTGTGAATAAAGATTAAAGAAGGAAATAAATCAAAGCCCAATCAAATAGGAAAACTACACGAAGTAGGAAAAAAAGAACATACCACGTGAGCTTCCAAGTTCTACGCATAAGAGGAAGTCGAGTATGAGTAGGAATCCAAATTCAAATAGGTTTTGGATTCAAGTCCAAATCTATAAATAGGGCAATATTTTTTTTGGAGAAACTTGCGCACTTAAACAGAGAGTTACAAGCAGAATACAATCAAATAAAGGGAGTTCATATTTGAGTGATTTTTTATTATGAAGTGTAGCCAACGCAAGGAAACAAGAGTTGAAGAACTGATTCATAGGCTTATGTTTTGTAGTTCTTAAGTCAAGTTTGCTTGTATTGAGTTTTTATCGAGTTGTATCTTTAATTCTTTCTAGATCCAGTGAAGTATAAACTGGAGTAGGAATAGAGTCTTCAAGTTGGGGCAACGTAAAGACTTGGGAACATAAACTTTGGGGGATTTATGTTGGAGTTTAGGAATTAGAGTTAGTTCCTAGGATTGCAAGAGTTGTAATCTGAATTCATAACTTGAAGTGGGTCGACGATCTAGTTGGTTGTTGGCGTCTAGGTATTAGAGTTTATAATTCCTTAGATTACATTGGTTTGTAATCTTTTGTTGAAGCTCAAAGTTTAATGAAGTAAAGTTAAATCCTACAGAGGTGTAGGTAGTGGTTTTTACCCTTTATGAGCCAGGATTTTCCGCGATAAAATATTGTGTCATTACTTTATTTGTTTTACATAACGTAACTGTTGTAATCTGCAAAGGAACAGATCGAATATACCTATTCCTTAGGCAAATCTGGAGGTTAGTATTCCAACTAAGTCCATTACAACAACCTGGTCTTTTCCATGGAGGTCGATGACTGTCATATGTTTTTTACTTGGATAAATGGCATACCATTGTGAAATGAAAATGTTGATAGATTACTGTTTGAAAATGAATAATAGTCAAGTTATTTTTTGAATTTTAATCTTTAGACTAATCAAACATCTCTGATTGATTTCTCTATATTGATATATTTACAATAGCTCCAATTCAATTTTCAAGTTTTTGTCGAACAGTTGCAATGACGATGTAATAGATGGCGGTGACCATGCGTTAATCAAATTAGGTCAAAATCACAGCTTAAGAAACTTAGGAAGTCCTACAATCTGCAAAAGTAATGTTTTTCTAATGAATTTCTTATTTCATTTATTGTACCCAAATCAGCTTCAAATTATAAGAAAGATCGCACACAACTTTGCCGAAGGAGACACACACTATGAGTAATTTGAGCAAATCAGTGAGTACTTCTTTTCTCTTTTGGCTGAGAATAGTAGTACTACTTCAGTCTGCTCAACTTCTCCCTCATTCACTGTGCTTGGCTTTCTTTTGTTTTTCAGTCTTTCAAACAGAGAAATTATTTATTGATGGATCACTGGCTCTTTGTGTTTTTTCTAGCCTTTTAGTTCTTAAAGGTAAGGAGGAAGTTATGCTTGTGCTTCACCATATTAACCTATAAGAGTTGTTTGAGAAGACGAAGCATAAATAATGAATTAGTGGTGATTGAGTTGATTAACATGGAGGAAAAAAATACTACTGCTATTGTATAGGTTTTCTATATTTTTTGTTCTCTCTACCAACATATCACTGATGATCCCGTTGTATCCCATTGACCTATTGTTCCAAAGTAATATGTGCATTATTTCAGTTTTGAGTAAGAAAGTTATAGACCATTGAGTTGCGTTGGTTGGTTATTTGGCTAGACATTTATGTTAATTTTCAATTCACTAAAAATACCCAGAAAGCTTTGGTACTTGATGTTACTAACTAATCTATATCTATCTATACTTCTATACTACCTTAAAAGCATGAACTCCCTAACTTAAATGTTAAATTACTATAATACCCTACATAAAACACCCATCTATATATTTGAATATCAAATGTCCTCTTGAAAGGTTGTGACTTTTCTGATGAGTTGTGGCTTTTTTGAAATGTTGTGACTTTTCTGATAAGTTGTGACTTAACTAAAAGGTTGTGAGTTTTTTGATGAGTTGTGATTTTTCCAAAAGGTTTTGACTTAACGATAAGTTGTGACTTTACAGATGAGTTGTGACTTTTTTAAAGAGTTGTCATGTTTCCGATAAGTTTTGACTTTTTCAAAGGATTGTCACTTTTCTGATGGGTCATGACTTTTCAGCTAACACACAATAAGCACATGTTCATACTATCCTTTGTTGGCTATAAATAGAGAGGTTGCTCTCATTTTTCACCCACATAAACTTTCTAATCTTCTAATCTTCTTCTTCTTACACTTTAAAAATGTTCGTGTTATTTATTATTGTTGAGTGAGTTTAAAGGTCAGGGGAATTTGAGGTACCACTATTTTGATGAAGTAAATCATTCTATCGTAAGAGGATATACTGCAGAACCTTCTGTACTTGAGGGAAATAATTTTTGGTGATATAATAATTGTTTTTGTTTTTTTGTTTAATATATATAGTAGTATGTAATGTTTCAATATATGAAGGTAACATGAAGTAGTCTAAATTTATTTGTTTTTGTTTAGAATTTCTCATGTGAAGCAGATATATGCTTCTGCATATTTTTTAAAAAAATATTGAACTTCTCATGAAAATCTTTATATATATATATATACACATGTGTGTGTAAGTATTTTTATTTAAATTAAAGTATTATATTTGTCATGAAAATATCATCATGTTAACATCTAACTTCAAAATATATCATTTTTAAATGTCCTGATTTCTTCTCTTTTTTCTCTAAAACAAAATTCATAGGAAATATGAAAAATATGTGAATCGCTTAAAATTTATCATTTGCAAAATAAATTTTATATTAAGTAATATGGAATAAACGTGGAATACACAGAAAGCTATGAAGTGCAAAGTTGGATTACTATTTCCCCCTGAACCAAATTAAAATCTAATTAACTATTTAAATAAAAAATTATAATTAATTAGAAGTCCTATTTATTTATTTCAATGCCGAGCTAATAAGAAATTCGGCAATTGCACTTTAATTCTTTAGTTATGGCAGTATAAATTCTCTTACTTATTATTAGTTATTCCAAATGTTATTCACACCCTTTTGCATTCTTTAGTTATAGCATTATGAATTTCGTTAGTTATTACATTAATTGTTTCTATCTTCATCTTTCCTTATATTATCTTTAAGCGCAATAACTTTTCACATTCTTATATCACCCCTATATACGTGATCAACACAACGTTGTTATTGACCATTGAGCAAATCATGCCTGATTATATAAACTGAAAATTATGAACAAGGATATGAACAATATATTTGTTTGGTGTAAGGTAAACATGTGATTATCTATATGATTTTAATCAATTTTTATGTTTAATTTTTAGTTTATCAATGAAAAAAAATAGAAAGTCAAATAACTATCTTTGATTTATATACAAATTCAATCTAAAATCAAAAAATAATTTGAATACTTTTAACGGAGAAAGTAAAGTGTTGGTGGCAAGAGATTTCAATTAAATGGAACACTAGGGTGAAAATAGAATGAACATGTATTGCCGTCTTCCTTCTTCATTGGCTATGAATTGTTCCATGTATTATTTCTTTCTTATATTTCTATCAAGTATGCAATTCTTTAAGTATGAATTTCCTATTTTTTTTTTTCATTTTAATTTGAGAAAATTTTACGTCATAAGATACACTCCTTGTTAGCTATATAAAAATAGATAAGAAAATAGTGATTGATCATAAAATGATCTTAAATCAAATTAAAGACTTTATAAATAATACTTTAAATTTGTTTCATCTATTAATTTTTTATATTGAAAAAATTTAATATTTTATATCACGATACAACTTCTATAAGATACTAGATACTTTTATAAGGCAACAACTATATGATATGTATGCGGCAGAAAAGAGGAGAAGACAACACTTCTGCAAAGAAAAGGTAGAAACTTAAAAAAATGAAATATTTTTCACCATAGGTGATGTTGTTGATATATTAACATTAAATTATGCTACTGAGATATATATATATATATATATATATATATCTAAAACAAAGAATTGATCAAGCTAAATATTTGACATACACTCAAACCTCTACTTAACCATCATTCGTTATAACAACATTTCACTGTAACAACCTAATTTTCTTTAGAACTAATGTATGAAGTTATATTTTTTGTCTCTATAACATTCTACTTATAACAGTGTAGACATTCACTATAAAAGTACACTTTTTCATAAAATTACATGTCTATGATAATCTTACTCAAATATTAATTGAGTAATAATATTTTGTAAAAGATATATTACGTATAAAGATAAATTATTGAAATATTTATGGCAATCGTTATTAGTGTCATGCACATAATAAAATTCAAGTATGAATATTTAAGAGAAAAATTGTATTTAAATGGCGTCCATTATTTATGGTCATAACCTCAAGAGGAAAGACTATTGGTGACCTTTTTGATACTGCTATTTTTTTCTATTTTGTTGGTTCAATTTGTTTCCAAAATTGAGTAAAGAAAAAAACAATACTACTAAAGAAATGTCACTTTCTCCCATATTTAAATTTTGAATGTTTCAATGATATCTTGTCATTTTGTTCTCAAAAAATAATTAACTCTATGATCTGTATTAATCATTTAAAAGCACTTGTTCAATGTTTTTTCAATTATAATTATTTTCTAAAAAACGTTAATTTAGTAATATTAATTCTATTTTACAACATCATATACTATATGATATGAGACACGTGCAACGCACGTGCCGTGAAACTAGTCTATTCAAAAGAACCAAATCCTTTAGTTATTTTGTATTAACTTAAAGTTGCTATCTGGTGTAACATACCAAACATGTTTTCTGCAACTTCGTTAGTTACAAGATTACTTTTTGTTGATATTAACTCGTGAGAAAAACTAATCGCTTCGATTTTGCTAAATCTAAACAGGAAACAATATTTTGCAACTATTATCTTGCTTTGGTGATGGAGCAAGACAACCTGATAAAGTTATGTTTTTTCCATCCCATTATTTGAATGATCAAAATTATCCAAAACAGTGATAACAACACAACAGTCTCTGGCAGCAACAGAAAGTTGTTTATATGATTTTTGAATTACCAAACGAGTTTTGACACAGTAAAAAAGTGTTAGTATTAGATGACTTACCTTTTACCTGTTGTATATTGGAGTACAAACTGATCAGCAACAACAAAGAAATGTATTAGAGAATCTTTTCAGTTGTTTCGTGTTAGAATTAGAAGAATAAAAGTTAGATAGCTGTAAAAGAGCATGCATGTAATATCTTAGAAGATAAGACATTCACATATTAATTTGCCGGAACAAATACTTCACATGAATCAACCGAAGAAGTTTTCTATTTATAATTCTAAGTTGTAATGAAATGTTTTAATATTGATGTGATGTTTGTCATTAGTTCATATTGAGCCCGTGCTAGCACGGGCTACTCTACTTCTATCTAGTATATCTTTAAAGTGAGTTTTGATGTAACATCCGGCAATTTGAAATAGCTATGAAGAAGCTTAGAATTGGAAATAGTCATTTTTGGAAAGAGTTTAAAAATCTGGAAATTTATCCAAGTATGGAAAAAATGAGTTTTTGGTCAACTTTAGACAGTCATAACTCCTAGCTCATGATGATTTAGGTGTATTTCCCGTTATATTTAGAAAGCTCTTCGAGTGATCTTTCCAACGCCGCCGAGTTTGCTCGATTCCGAGTTCGTATGAGTGAGTTATGCCCTTTGAAAGTTGGGTTGTTGGCACAGGGAAGTTCATCCGAATTTGTAAGGGTATTTTGGTCTTATCCCTAACCATTTCTTTTGGTTATATTAAGGGTCTAGGCTGATTTTAAATCAATTTTCCCTTTTAAAAAGTGAGGGTTAGGGTTTTGAGAGGGAAAAGGAAAAGAAAAGGAGAAGGAGAAGAAGAAGCACGGTTCGTAGAGATCGTCGTGGATTTCGTCGGGGGTGATCCCTATTAAGGTATGTGAGATCATAGTGTTGGGTTGGTTCATTCTCCCACACGTCAAACTCGTTTAATTCTGAGAAAAGATTGGTTGTGTTTGTTTAAGTTTGTGATTGTGTTTGTTGAAGTTTCTTGTTGGTTTGGTGCATGTTTCTGGTTGTGATTTCAAGTTGAATCCATTGTATATTAAGGGGTTTTATGATTCTAAGTGTTTGGTGCTGGAACCTTCGAAGTTAAGAAGGTTTAGAGTTTGAAAAACAAAGGAGAAAAGTCGAATTTTCGGGGGGAAAAGGCTGGGGCATCGCGCCAGCCAGCGCGCCCCAACAGGGGCTCCGAAGTTCCACCCTTGGGGCGGCGCGCCTTGCAGGGCGCCCAGCAGGCCCCTCTGAAGTCTGAAGTCTGAAGGTTGGCCCCCCGTGCCTCTCAGAGCGCCAAGGACGCCAATCCTTCCCATTCCTTCCCCACTTTTTCATGAATGTTCCTTGGTAATGTACCTATGTTTTATAGTTGTTTTCAACACTCTAAGGTACATCTAGACATCACGAACTCATCCATAAACATGAGATCATTACCCTTGAATCCATAATCCAATCCGAGGAAAGTTAGGATCAAAGTCAAGTTTAGAAGTTAAAAAGTAAGTCGAAGCAAGTCTTTAAAATTTTTCAAGAGTCTTCATTGAACGTTTTAATTAACTTCATTTTTATGCTCAACTTTCAAGTTAAGTAAAGAGAATAGAGTTTCAAGTTAAGTAAAGAGTATAAAGTTTCAAGTTAAGTAAAGAGTATAGAGTCAAGTTCATTCTCAAAAGTTATTAGGGAACTAAGTATTCCCAAAGAAGTTTATAAATGTTTTCACATTTAAGATGAGAGGAAACTGAGATTTCCAAAAGAGTTTTGAGCAGTTTGAGTACTATTTCTTTTAACAAAAAGATGAGTTTTGAGAAAGAGTTTCTAATACATGATTAGTATGACAACCGAGTATGTCATCAATGTCTAAATATTATGGTCTCTAGATATACCATCAATGTTTATGCAGTATGACTTCTCGAGTAATCAATGATCATATTAAAAATATGGTTTTGATATGTTCTTTTTAGAATGACTTTTCAAGAGCAATTACCTCTTTTAAGAGGGTAATTTGACCAATTAATTCAAACTAGAGAAAGAAGTTTGTTTTAAAAACATATGAGCTAAAGTATATTTTTGGGAGTAGTCTTGAGCACCGAATTGGGGACGCGAGTTCATATTAACTCAACCCTCCATAAGAACCATGTAGCCAACATGGGATTTAACGGGTCATACTTTTTAGATGATCGCGTAAGTTAATCTAGTGGATCCACTAAGTCAAACTTAAAGTGTTCTATATGACGGCAAAGTATAGGACAGTTCTGGCAGCGTGGGCAAGACGCTATATCACCACTTAGGCTTATAGTGGTGGTTGTCGATTAGAGAAACTCCCACAGTAGAAATTGGATGGTTCCTCAAGAGGCTCTGCTTAGTGTGGATGGGGGTATGATTTTTGACGTCATGTTTTAAATAGTTTTACAAGCTTTATATATTGCATGGGTCTTATTGCTTTATATTGAGTGAAGTTACTCATGAGTTGAATAGAACCAAGGTAAGTTCTCTTTTGTATCCCTTTCAAGCTTAAGTTGTTGTTTAGTTGTCCAGCTCGCATACTCGTACATTCCATGTACTGATGCCAGTTGGCCTGCATCTTATTATGATGCAGACGCAGGTACCCAGGATCATCATCCAGCACGCCGTTAATCCAGTTGTGCAGTCCAGAGTCAGTGATAAGCCACATTGCATTACGAAGGACTCTGTTATTTCGTTTTTCCTAGTTTTGTTTTATTAGGATGTTGCAGGGTCTGTCCCAACATCCATCTCAGTATTATAGAGGCTTCATAGACAGTCAGTCAGTTAGTATTGAGGTTCTCATCTATGTATATGTATAAATATTCTATTTTGAGACTCGAGTTGCCTTGTTGGCCAGATTTTATCAGTTAGGTTGTTTTATGACCTTGCATTGCGAGTTATTCTGTTGAGTTAAGGTTTCCACTGATTTAAGTAAGCCAGGCCAAGGGTTCGCTTGGGGGAAAAGCAATGGTCTTCGAGTGCCGGCCACGTCCCACGTGTAGGCTCGGAGCGTCACAAACTTGGTATCAGAGCACAGAGTTCCAGAATCTTAAGGGGTCTATGAAGCCGTGTCTGTAGAGTCCTAGTTATCGGTGTGAAGATCTCCACATCTATAATTAAGAGGCTGCAACATAAAGGAACTATCTCACTTCTTTCACATTTATCTTGTGCGCTAGAGTTTATCTCTAAAAAGTTTCGATCTAATTCGTGCTTGAGCGTGTTTTCAGAGGATTATACCTCCACGAAGAGCAGTTAGAGTTCGTCCAGCTATGAAGAGTGTTGAGGAACAAGAGTTACCCAATTCCCTGGAAGTGCAAACCCAAGAAGAGATCAAATATGTTGATTTTCATGAACCTACCCAGATGTTAAGTCAAGTTGCGACCTATCATTTTGGGCAGAGAGATAATCGACGCGAAGTTGTTGATACTTCAAGGATCCGTGAACTCTTAAAGATGAACCCACCAAGCTTCACCGGTTCAAGTATTAGTGAGAATCCGGAGAACTTCATTAAGGAGCTGAAATGGGTATTTGATGTGATGCATGTTGTTGAGTCGGAGAGGGTGGAACTAGTTGCATACCCATTGAAGGGTGTTTCTAGAATCTGATTCGACCAATGGAAAAAGAATAGGGCTGAGGATGCGCCAATAGTGAGTTGGGTTGTGTTTGAGAGTGCTCTGATGGGGCATTTATTTCCTCGTGAGTTGCGTGAGGCAACGATAAAAGAGTTTCTCACCCTTAATCCGGAGTCTATGAGTGTTCATGAGTACAGTCTGAAGTTCACGCAACTTTTCCGCTATGCTCTGGAGATGGTTGCGGACATGAGGAGTAGAATGAGTTTATATGTTGCTGGGTTGTCTCGTCAGTCAGGCAAGGAAGGCAAGGCAGCTATGCTGATAGGGGATATTGATCTAGCAAGATTTAAGATCCATTTACAACAAGTTGAGGAGGATAAGTTGAAGGATAGATAAGAGTTTAAGGATAAGAGGGCTAAGATAGTAGGGAACGAGTTTAGGCGGTAAAAGAATGATGCCAATCAGTTATCCCTCCCACAGAAACTGAAAGGACTTGCTCCATGATCTTCTAGTGCACTTGCACCTGAGAACAAAGATGGGTACATTAGAAATTCCTATAGTTTAAGGGCTAGACTTGCCTATCCTCAAGGGGTAGTAAGGCTCCTGCATGTGCTAGGTGTGGTAGAACCCACCCAGGTAAATGTCGTGATGGCCAGACAGGTTGTTTTAAGTGTGGGAAAGAGGGTCACTTCATGAAGGAATGCCCTAAGAACAACCAAGGAAGTGGAAATCTGAGCAATAGGGCCCAAGCTTCATCAGTTGCTTCCCCAGATAAAATGGTATCTAGAGAAGCTATTTCTAGTACTGGCGGAGGAGCAAACCGCCTCTATGCAATCACCAGTCGTCATGAGCAAGAGGTTTCACCAGATGTTGTCACTAGTATGATTCGAGTCTTCCATCCTACTGTTTATGCTTTGCAAGACTCTAGAGCGAGTTTATCTTTTGTAACTCCTTATGTTGCTATGAACTTTGATGTTATTTCTGAGCAACTTAGAGAGCTATTCAGTGTCTCTACGCCTGTTGGTGAGGCTTTTCTAGCAGAGAGAGTTTATCGTGATTGTCCCGTATTTGTCAATCACAAGAGTACCATGGCTGATTTAGTTGAGTTAGGCATGGTAGAATGGCATCAACAGAGTTGAAAGAGTTGAAAGAGCAGTTAAAGGGATCTATTAGATAAGGGTTTTATTTGACCAGGTTGACTCAAAAAATAGCAAAGTTTCAACGGTCTGAAGCATGTGAAGAAAACTTTCAGGAATGGAAAAAGAAGTTGACGACTACCCAGTTATAACTTTTAGTTCTTGAGTACATACTGAGTATCTAAACCTAAAATGGATTTGAAAATAGTAGTCGAGTTTAGGCGAATAGAGCTGTAATGTGATGAACTAGAGTTGGCTGAAGTAGTTTTCACTTTGAAGATATGGCGTCACTGTTGTATGATGTTCATGTGGGTGTGTTCACTTAGAATGAGCTTAATCTCAGACAAAGAGAGAGAATGGTTAAAGTTACTCAAAGGTTATGACATGAGTTTTCTTTATCACCCTGGTAAGGCAAATGTTGTTGCTGATTCCTTAAGCAGGTTGTCTATGGGTAGCACTGCCCATGTTGAGGAAGAATAGAGATAATTAGCAAGAGATGTGCACCGACTTGCACGCCTGTGAGTTAGTCTTATGGATTCCACAAGGAGGAATAGTGATGATGAATGGGTCTGACCCATCAGTAGTGCCAAAAGTAAAAGGTGAGAAAGACCCAGACCCTATCTTGCTGGAATTACAGGCAAAATGTTCATAAACAGTGATGGCTTTTGAACAAACGGGAGATGGTGTTTTGAGGTATCAAGGTGGATTGTGGGATTGGTTTCAAGGATAATTGAGATGTATTACCTATCTTACATGGAGTTGCTTACAACAATAGTTAGGATTCTAGTATCCAAATGGCTCCTTAAGAACTCTTTATGGGAGGAGATGTAGATCTCTTTTTGGATGGTTTGAAGTTAGGGAGGCAGGGTTGATAGGTCCAGAGTTAGTTCATCAAGCTATGGAGAAGGTGAAACTGATTTAAGAGAGGTTGAAAACGGCACATAATCGTCAAAAATCCTACACTGATGTTATGAGAAGGGCGTTAAAGTTCGAAGTAGATGACTGAGTATATTTTAAAGTTTCACCCGTGAAGGGAGTTATGAGGATTGGTAAGAAGGGAAACTTAGTCCCCGAAATAGGTAACCCTATCGCATAGTCAAGAGGATTGGCAGTATAGCTTAGTAAGAGTAATCTCATTTGAGGAGGAATGTTTCCAAGGGGGAGATATTGTAACATCTGGCAATTTGAAATAACTATGAAGAAGCTTAGAATTGGAAATAGTCATTTTTGGAAACAGTTTAAAAATCTGGAAATTTATCCAAGTATGGAAAAAATGAGTTTTTGGTCAACTTTAGACATTCATAACTCCTAGCTCAAGATGATTTAAGTGTATTTCTGGTTATTTTTGGAAAGTTCTTGGAGTGGTCTTTCCTACGCCTCCGAGTTTGCTCAATTCCGAGTTCGTATGAGTGAGTTATGCCCTTTGGAAGTTGGGTTCTTGGCACAGTGAAGTTCATCAGAATTTGTAAGTGTATATTTTGCCTTTTCCCTAACCATTTCTTTTGGTTATAGTAAGGGTCTAGTATGATTTTAAATCATTTTTACCTTTTAAAAAATGAGGGTTAGAGTTTTGAGAGAGAAGAGGAGAAGAAGAGGAGAAGGAGAAGAAGAAGCAAGGTTCGTAGAGTTCATCGTAGATTTCGTTAGGGGTGATCCCTATTAAGGTATGTGAGATTACAGTGTTTGGTTTGTTCGTTCACCCACACGCCAAACTCGTTTAATTATGAGATTATATTGGTTGTGTTTGTTGAAGTTTGTGGTTGTGTTTGTTGAAGTTTATGGTTGGTTTGGTGCATGTTTCCGGTTGTGATTTCGAGTTGAATCCATTGTATATTATATGGTTTTATGATTCTAAGTGTTTGGAGCTGGAACCATTGAAGTTAAGAAGGTTTAGAGTTGGAAAAACAAAGGAGAAAAGTCGAATTTTCGGGGGAAATGGATGGGGCGTTGCGCCAACCAACGCTCCCCAACAGCGGCTATGAAGTTCCACCCTTGGGGCGGCGCGCCTTGCAGGGCGCCCAGCAGGCTTCTCTGAAGTCTGAAGGCTGGCGCCCCACGCCTCTCAATGCGCCTAGGACGCTAATCCTTCCCATTCCTTCCCCACTTTTTCATGCATGTTCCTTTGTAATGTACCTAAGTTTTATAGTTGTTTTCAACACTCTAAGGTACATCTAGACATCACGAACTCATCCATAAACATGAGATCAATACCCTTGAATCCATAATCCAATTCGAGGAAAGTGAGGATCAAAGTCAAGTGAAGTTAGAAGTCAAGTTTAGAAGTTAAAAAGTAAGTCAGAGCAAGTCTTTAAAGTTTTTCAAGAGTCTTCATTGAACGTTTTAACTTCATTTTTAGGTTCAATTTTCAAGTTTAGTAAAGATTTTAGAGTTTCAAGTTAAGTAAAGAGTATAGAGTTTCAAGTTAAGTAAAGAGTATAGCGTTTCAAGTTAAGTAAAGAGTATAGAGTCAAGTTCATTTCTGAAAAGTTATTCGGGAACTAAGTATTCCCAAAGAAGTTGAGAGGAAACTGAGATTTCCAGAAGAGTTTTAAGCAGTTTGTGTACTATCTCTTTTAAGAAAAAGATGAGTTCTGAGAAAGATTTTCTAAAACATGATTAGTATGACAACCGAGTATGTCATCAATGTTTAAACAGTATGGTCTCTAGATATACCATCAATGTTTATGCAGTATGACTTCCCGAGTCATCAATGATCATATTAAAAATATGGTTTTGATATGTTCTTTTTAGAAAGAGTTTTCAAGAGAAACTACCTCTTTTAAGAGGGTAATTGGAGCAATTAATTCAAACTAGAGAAAGAAGTTTGTTTTTAAAACATATGAGCTAAAGTATATTTTTGGGAGTAGTCTTGAGCACCGAATTGGAAACGCGAGTTCATATTAACTCAACCCTCCATAAGAACCATGTAGCCAACATGGATTTAACAGGTCATACTTTTTAGATGATCACGTAAGTTAAGCTAGTGGATCCACTAAGTTAAAGTTAAAGCGTTCTATATGACGGCAAAGTATAGGACAGTTCTAGCAGTGTGGGCAAGACATAGTATCACCACTTAGGCTTATATTGGTGAATGTCGGTTAGAAAAACTCCAATAGTGGTAATTGCATGGTTCCTCAAGGGGTTCTGCTTAGTATGGATGGGGGTATGGGATTTCATTCATGCATTGCACAAGTAGACTTTGAGAGGGAGTATGGTATTTTTATGATATTATGAATATGATTTTTGACGTCATGTTTTAAATAGTTTTAGAAGCTTTATATATTGCATGGGTCTTATTGCTTTACATGGAGTTCATTTACGCATGAGTTGAATAGAGTCAAGGTAAGTTCTCTTTTGTATCCCTTTTAAGCATAAGTTGTTGTTTAGCTGTCCAGCATACTCGTACATTCCAAGTACTGATGCCAGTTGGCCTGAATCTTATTATGATGTAGACGCAGGTACCCAGGATCATCATCCAGCACGCCGTTAATTCAGTTGAGCACTCCAAAGTCAGTGGTGAGCCTCCTTGCATTCCAGAGGACTCTAATATTTCGTTTTTCCTACTTTTGTTTTATTAGGATGTTGCGGTGTCTGTCCCAACATCCATCTCAGTATTATAGAGTCTTCATAGACAGTCAGGCAGTTAGTATTGAGGTTCTCATCTATGTATATGTATAAATATTCTATTTAGAGACTCGAGTTGCCTTTTTGGCCAGATTTTATCTGTTAGGTTATTTTATGACGGTTCATTGCATGAAGTTATTCTGTTGAGGTAAGGTTTCCGCTGAGTTAAGTAAGCCAAGCCAAGGGTTTGCTTCGGGGCCAGCAATGGTATTCGAGTGCCGGCCACGTCCAAGGTGTAGGCTCGGGGCGTGACAAAGTTGGTATCAGAGCACAGAGTTCCAGAGTCCTAGGGAGTCTATGAAGCCGTGTCTCTAGAGTCCTAGGTATCGGTGTAAAGCGCGCCACATCTATAATTAGGAGGCTGCAACATTCAGGAACTATCTCACTTATTTCACATTCATCTTGTGTATTGGAGTTTATTTCTAAAAAGTTTCCTTCTAATTCGTGCGTGCGCGTGTTTTCAGAGGATTATGCCTCTATGAAGAGCAGTTAGAGTTCGTCCAGCTAAGAAGAATGTTGAGGAACAAGTGGTACCGAATGCCATGGAAGCGCAAACGTAAGAAGAGATCAAATATGTTGATTTTTATGAAGCTATCCAGATGTTAAGTCAAGTTGCAACCTATCATTTTAGGCAGAGACATAATCGACGCGATGTGGTTGATACTTCAAGGATCCGTGAACTCTTAAGGATGAACCCACCAAGCTTCACCGGTTGAAGTATTAGTGAGAATCCGGAAAACTTCATTGAGGAGCTGAAAAGGGTATTTGATGTGATGCATGTTGCTGTGTCGGAGAGGGTGGAACTAGCTGCATACCAATTGAAGGGTATTGCTAGAATTTGGTTCGACCAATGGAAAAAGAATAGGGCTGAGGATGCGCCAGTAGTGAGTTGGGTTGTGTTTAAGAGTGCTCTCATGGGGCATTTCTTTCCTCGTGAGTTGCGTGAGACAAAGATAAAAGAGTTTCTCACCCTTAATCCGGAGTCTCTGAGTGCTCATGAGTACAGTCTGAAGTTCACGCAACTTTCCCGCTTTCCTCCGGGGATGGTTGCAGACATGAGGAGTACAATGAGTTTATATGTTGCTGGATTGTCTCGTCAGTCAGGCAAGGAAGGCAAGGCAGATATGCTGATAGGGGATATTGACCTAGCAAAATTTATGATCCATTTACAACATGTTGAGGAGGATAAGCTGAAGGATAGAGAAGAGTTTAAGGATAAGAAGGCTAAAATAGTAGGGAACGAGTTCAGGCAGAAAAATAATGATGCCAATCAGTCATCCCTCCCACAGAAACTGAAGGGACCTGCTCCATCATCTGCTAGTGCAATTGCACCTGAGAACAAAGAAGGGTACAATAGAAATTCCTATAGTTTAAGGGTTAGACTTGCCTATCCTCAAGGCAGTATGGTACCAAGGGGTTGTAAGGCTCCTGCATGTGTTAGGTGTGGTAGACCTAAGTAAGTGTCGTGATGGCCACACAGATTATTTTAAGTGTGGACAAGAGGGTCACTTCATGAAGGAGTGCCCTAAGAACAGGCAAGGTAGTGGAAATATGATCAATAGGGCTCAAGCTGCATCAGTTGCTTCCCCTGATAAAATGGTATCTAGAGGAGATACTTCTAGTACTAGCGGAGGAGCAAACCGCCTCTATGCATTCACCAGTCGTCATGAGCAAGATGTTTCACCAGATGTTGTCACTGGTATGATTCGAGTCTTTGATTTTACTGTTTATGCTTTGCTAGACCTTAGAGCGAGTTTATCTTTTGTAACTCCTTATGTTGTTATGAACTTTGATATTATTTCTGAGCAACTTAGTGAGCTATTCAGTGTATCTACGCCTGTTGGTGAGGCTTTTCTAGCAGAGAGAGTTTATCGTGATTGTCCCGTTTCTATTAATCACAAGAGTACCATGGTTGATTTAGTTGAGTTAGGCATGGTACAATGGTACCAACAGAGTTGAAAGAGAATTTAAAGGGATCTGATAGATAAGGGTTTTATTTTACCTGGTTGACTCGGAAAACATCAAAGTTTCAACGGTCTGAAGCTCGTGAGGAAAACTTTCAGGAATGGAAAACGAAGTTGACGACTACCCAGTTATGACTTTTACTTCTTGAGTACATACTGAGTATCTAAACCTAAAATGGATTTGAGAATGATAGTTGAGTTTAGGCGAATTGGGGCGTAATGTGATGAGCTAGAGTTGGCTGCTGTAGTTTTCGCTTTGAAGATATGGCGTCACTGTTGTATGATGTTCATGTGGGTGTGTTCACTTTGAATGAGATTAATATCAGACAGAGAGAGAGTGGTTAAAGTTACTCAAGGGTTATGACATGACTTTTCTTTATCACCCCGGTAAGGCAAATGTTGTTGCTAATTCCTTAAGCAGTATGTCTATGTGTAGCACCACCCATGTTGAGGAAGAATAGAGAGAATTAGCAAGAGATGTACACCGACTTGCACACCTGAGAGTTAGTCTTATGAATTCCACAAGGAGGAATAGTGATGATGAATGGGTCTGACCCATCATTAGTGCCAGAAGTAAAAGGTGAGAAAGACCCAGACCCTATCTTGCTGGAATTACGGGCAAAATGTTCATAAACAGTGATGTATTTTGAACAAGGGGGAGATGGTGTTTTGAGGTATCAAGGTGGATTGTGGGATTGGTTTCAAGGATAATTGAAATGATTACCTAACTTACATGGAGTTGCTTACAACAATAATTACCATTCTAGCATCCAAATGGCTCCTTATGAACTCTTTATGGGAGGAGATGTAGATCTCTTTTTGGATGGTTTGAAGTTAGTGAGGCAGGATTGATAGGTCCAGAGTTAGTTCATCAAGCTATGGAGAAGGTGAAAGTGATTTAAGGAAGGTTGAAAACGACATAGAATCGTCAAAAATCCTACACTGATGTTAGGAGAAGGGCGTTAGAGTTCGAATTAGATGACTGAGTATATTTGAAAGTTTCACCCGTGAAGGGAGTTATGAGGATTGGTCAGAGGGGGAAACTTAGTCCCCGATATATGGGACCCTAGTGCATAGTCAAGAGGATTGGCAATATAGCTTAGTAAAAGTAATGTCCATTGAGGACGAATGTTCCCAAGGGGGAGATATTGTAACATCCGGCAATTTGAAATAGCTATGAAGAAGCTTAGAATTGGAAATAGTCATTTTTGGAAATAGTTTTAAAATCTGGTAATTTCTTTAAGTATGGAAAAAATGAGTTTTTGGTCAACTTTAGACAGTCATAACTCCTAGCTCAAGATAAGTTAGGTGTATTTCCAGTTATGTTTGGAAATCTCTTGGAGTTATCTTTCCACCACCACCGAGTTTGCTCGATTCCGAGTTCGTATGAGTGAGTTATGCCCTTTGGAAGTTGGGTTGTTGGCACAGGGAAGTTTATCCGAATTTGTAAGGGTATTTTGGTCTTTTCTCCAACCATTTCTTTTGGTTATATTAAGGGTCTAGGCTGATTTTAAATCATTTATCCCTTTTAAAAAGTGAGGGTTAGAGTTTTGAGAGAGAAGAGGAGAAGAAGAGGAGAAGGAGAAGAAGAAGCAAGGTTCGTAGAGATTGTCGTGGATTTCGTCAAGGGTGATCCCTATTAAGGTATGTGAGATCATAGTGTTGGTTTGGTCGTTCCCCCACACGCCAAACTCGTTTAATTCTGAGAAAAGATTGGTTGTGTTTGTTGATGTTTGTGGTTGTTTGTTGAAGTTTCTTGTTGGTTTGGTGCATGTTTCCGGTTGTTATTTCGAGTTGAATCCATTGTATATTAAGGGGTTTTATGATTGTAAGTGTTTGGGGCTGGAACCTTTGAAGTTAAGAAGGTTTAGGGTTGGAAAAACAAAGGAAAAACATTGGATTTTCGGGGGAAAAGGCTGGGGAGTCGCGCCAGCCAGCGCGCCCCAACAGGGGCTCTGAAGTCCCACCCTTGGGGCGACGCACCTTGCAGGGCACCCAGCAAGCCCCTCTCAATTCTGAAGGCTGGTGCCCCGCACCTCTCAGAGCGCTAAGGACGCCAATCCTTACCATTCCTTCCCCACTTTTTCATGCATGTTCCTTGGTAATGTACCTATGTTTTGTAGTTGTTTTCAACACTCTAAGGTACATCTAGACATCACAAACTCATCCATAAACATGAGATCATTACCCTTGAATCCATAATCCAATTCGAGGAAAGTTAGGATCAAAGTCAAGTGAAGTTAGAAGTCAAGTTTAGAAGTTAAAAAGTAAGTCAAAGCAAGTCTTTAAACTATTTCAAGAGTCTTCATTGAACATTTTAACTTCATTTTTAGGCTCAAGTTTTAAGTTAAGTAAAGAGTATAGAGTTTCAAGTTAAGTAAAGAGTATAGAGTTTCAAGTTATGTAAAGAGTATAGAGTTTCAAGTTAAGTAAAGAGTATAGAGTCAAGTTCATTTCTCAAAACTTATTAGGGAACTAAGTATTTCCAAAGATGTTTATAAATGTTTTCACATTTAAGATGTGAGGAAACTGAGATTTCCAAAAGAGTTTTGAGCAGTTTGAGTACTACCTCTTTTAAGAAAAAGATGAGTTTTGAGAAAGAGTTTCTAAAACATGATTAGTATGACAACCGAGTATGTCATCAATGTTTAAACAGTATGGTCTCTAGATATACCATCAATATTTATGCAGTATGACTTCCCGAGTCATCAATGATCATATTAAAAATATGGTTTTGATATGTTCTTTTTAGAAAGAGTTTTCAAGAGCAATGACCTCTTTTAAGAGGGTAATTGGAGCAATTAATTCAAACTAGAGAAAGAAGTTTGTTTTTAAAACATATGAGCTAAAGTATATTTTTGGGAGTAGTCTTGAGCACCCAATTTGGGACGCGAGTTCATATTAACTCAATCCTCCATAAGAACCGTGTAGCCAACATGGGATTTAACGGGTCATACTTTTTAGATGATCACGTAAGTTAAGCTAATGGATCCACTAAGTTAAAGTTAAAGCATTCTATATGACGGCAAAGTATAGGACAGTTCTGGTAGCGTGGGCAAGACGTTGTATCACCACTTAGGCTTATAGTGGTGGTTGTCGGTTAGAGAAACTCCCAAAGTAGAAATTGCATGGTTTTCAAGGGGTTCTGCTTAGTATGGATAAGGGTATGGGGCTTCATTCATGCATTGCACAAGTAGACTTTGAGAGGGAGCATGGTATTTTTATGATATTATAAATATGATTTTTGACGTCATGTTTTAAATAGTTTTACAAGCTTTATATATTGCTGGGTCTTATCGCTTTATATTGAGTTCAGTTACTCATGAGTTGAATAGAGCCAAGGTAAGTTCTCTTTTGTATCCCTTTCAAGCTTAAGTTGTTGTTTAGCTGTCCAGTTCGCATACTCGTACATTTCATGTACTGATGCCAGTTGGCCTGCATCTTATTATGATGCAGACGCAGGTACCCAGGATCATCATCCAGCATGCCGTTAATCCAGTTGAGCACTCCAGAGTCAGTGGTGAGCCTCCTTGCATTCCGCAGGACTCTGTTATTTCGTTTTTCCTAGTTTTGTTTTATTAGGATGTTGCGGTGTCTGTCCCAACATCCATCTCAGTATTATAGAGGTTTCATAGACAGGTAGTCAGTTAGTATTGAGGTTCTCATGTATGTATATGTATAAATATTCTATTTGGAGACTCGAGTTGCCTTTTTGGCCAAATTTTATTAGTTAGGTTGTTTTATGACCTTGTATTGCATGGAGTTATTTTGTTGAGTTAAGGTTTCCGCTGGGTTAAGTAAGCCAGGCCAAGGGTTCGCTTGGGAGCCAGCAATGGTCTTCGAGTGCCGACGACGTCCAGGGTGTAGGCTTGGAGCGTGACATTTGATTAGCTAACATTTTAAAATAGTGAACATCTGATTGCATACATCTCTTCCTGATTAATTGCTTCATGATGATTCAGTGAAAACTTGTTTCATTTGTAATTTTAGAGTAACTAGTGCTCAATTCGTTTGAATATATTTGTTTTACTTCTACTTTTAATTTATTTAAAGAAGAATGTCACTTTCTTTACATCCAACATTTTACGTGACATATTTAAAAATAAACGATTCGAAGAGCATTTTAATACATTACACACATCTTCAGCTTAAGACCATAAAAGAAAAGGCCGAGCTTAGTAGCGTGAGCTTTTGGCCAAAGTGGAGGCATTAAAGTGATGGAAAAATCATGTTTAACACAAACAAATGTGATGCATTGAGTATACATCGGGTTTGAGTCCTTAACAATCTTCAAAAAGAGTGGCCCCACAACTCCGAGTTGAGCGCCCATTACTTGTATACTGATTTACTCTATCATTTGCCAACACACTTGTCATAAATTTTGGAAAAACCATAATCATATAAATCAATAATATTAGATATGTTATTGTTGTAACGAATAGATAAACAAATTATGCATGGTAAAATTTAAATAAATAGAAAAAACTTAAGTTACAATGATTTTTACTCTAGGTTAATAAAAGTTAGACATGTGTTGAAATGATATTTGTTTTAATTAATAAAAATTTAAATTCAAAGATCAATCTATAAAGTACTAAAAATATGATTTTACTTTTAGTTAAAATATAAATATAATTTGCAAAGCATGTTGCACTTATCCCTATTGATATTTTTTATGTTTAATAAAAGGTCACTAGACACTGTCTAGTGGTAAATTTGCGGGGGGGGGGGGGGGGGGGGGGGGGGGGGG
>JAJOOH010012366.1:0-29103 GCA_029582605.1 Solanum gracilifrons
GAGGTGGATATGACAAGAAGGAAAACTAATATACTAATAGAGAAAAATACCATTAAAAATCTAAGTTTGAGTGACCACCACAAGAGAAACACTTTTTAGGAGTTATTTCACGCCAGTGATCCTTTGACTATATTCTAAAGCTTCAATTCCAAGTCCACGTTTTTATCTTCATCTTCTTCAACATTTTCAAAAATGAAGGGATTGTCTAGATTCTTGATTAAAGGCTTTGTAAAATAAATTGGGCCCAACTCCTTATCTCTGTACACTTGACCCCTTGAATGCGATTCCTCAATCATTGAACGGAAAATAGCATGACCATTTGTTGTTGAAGCAAATTGAGAGTGACCTTGTTTATTATCTAACTTGAAATTTGTCGTCCTTAACACAGGGTAAGCTGCAAATTGAATAATATAATGTTGAAGTAGAAAACAAATTATCGATTAAAATTTACAGGATGTATTTGCTATGTACATATATATATATATATAATCTAACTTGAAATGTGTCTTTATTAACAGAGAAACATATACTATGGTTAGGATCACTTCCCTTGTAAGGAAGTTTTTCACGTAAACTAAGATATCAATGTTCATCTTCCTCATATTAAAAATAGGAGATTTGCCTTGATTTAGAATGAATTTTCAACCAACAATAGAAGGTAGAAACACCCTAGATAGGATCGCTTTCTCCTGTAAGGAAGTTTTAAAATAGACTAAAAATCCAAAGTTCATCTTTTCAAGATGGTGATTTTCTAATCGAACCAGAATGAATCATCATTGGTCTTAAAAGAGGTAACAAAAAAAATATACTTGACAAAATTAGAAATTAGTCAAAAAATAAATAATGAATATCAAATTATTACAACAAATAATAATAGTATATAAACAATATATTCAACTACAGTCTTACTATTTTTTTGTATTGCTAGCATATAAACTTCTCTTTTATGAACTTGATCAAAATGATAAAGTAGTGGCAGAATATGAGGGAATATTTTTCCACACACTCGACATGCAATTAAATTAGCATACACCGCGCCATTATATTTCTTTTAACTAAGCTGGTTTTTCTGCAAAAGGTACTTAAGGATAATCACTTATTGAAACAAATGAAAAAGATAATTAAATTCTGTGGAAATCCATTACGCATATGGATGCATTTATATATGTAAATGATAACAGTGTGAACTGATAATGTCAAATTAGTTGTTAAAGAGGAAAATAAAATTAATTGCTAATTTGTCGGTACCGTGAACTGATAATGTCATATTAAATGTTAAAGTGGAAAATAAAATTGAATGTTAGTTTGTTGGTTAGTTAAATAAATTAGAGTGCAAAGTTATTCATTTAGTCAGAGATTATGATTTATTATCTGGACGGTCATTAGTTGACTAACTTCGACCGAAAAAGTATGATGAATTGTCCCATTGTTATGATCACTTAGGGCAATAGTACACATGTATAGGTCCCCACAGATTAGGAGTTGGCAAAAATCTGAAACATAAATTGAGTTTGAAAATCTTTAGGTACTTTGCTATAACGACCTTCGCCATAGCAATAGATGTTTTCGCTATAATGACCTTCGCTATAGAAACCTTTGCAATAGCGAAAGTCGGGAAACCGTAAGTCACATTTTTAAGTAAGATTTTATCCACTTGTCATGACACAGGGGTACACCCTAGATGTAACATGGAATATAGAACCCCGAAGGACTCCATACAAGTCACTTAGCTCTAATAACATAAGAAATAGAACAATAAGAGTAAAAACAACATTCAAGTCCAAAACATTTTATAAAGAAAGCAAAAGTCTAAATTCATGTTTCATCATTGCCATCTAATACAATAGAATGAAATTGGGCCTAGCCCATACATCATGTCCAAAAGAGAAATACATGAAAAGGAACTAAAACAATGAAAGTTTGTCCTCGAAGCATAAAGACTCACCAAACCTCATAAATATCTCAAGGAAACCTCTAGCCACAAAACTGATGACCCTGACTGTCGGACCCTACATTTGGGGATAATGTAGGGAAGAGTATGTGTTAGTACAAAACAATGTACCAAGTCTGATAGCCATGCATAAAATATTTAAAATATGCTAAAAGGGACATTTCATTTCATGACATGCAATTTAACAAGCTAAAACATCATATGAGAGAGTTGGAAAACATAAGTCATAACATCATAGTCAATGCAAGCTAGCATCATCTTTAAAACCTTGAACTCATGTACGATACTTCTTGAAGTAACCTTAGTTCATTATTAATCTTATTGTGGGAATTAGCATTAACCGACATCGAGACTATGTGAGCTATAACATGATCCCCCGGTGTCTCCCACACCGAAAAGGGTTGTTCTACTTGCCTAAAGTACAACCATGAACTTCTGGCTTAAGTGGATCCACTAGCTAATCTAACTATGGGGGCACATAGTTTAAGGGATACAAAGATTTCTACTAGAAATCCGGCCTCTACTAACGTGAGGGATTCCATCTCAAGAGATTGCTTATAGAAACCCATCCTCTACTAATGGGAGAGCTTCCATCTCAATTCAATATCCACTCGATGCTAAGCATAAATCACACATAATAGTTATTAAATCTTGACTTATCTCATAATCCATGGAAAGGTATCCTAGGATAACCAATCCAAGCTAGTTTAATTAAGATAGCTCTTACTCTTTGATTCAGTTAGGTGAGAAAGCCTTTCAACCTAAGAATTCTTATTGTGT
Organism: Solanum gracilifrons; assembly: GCA_029582605.1. Classification (NCBI taxonomy): domain Eukaryota; kingdom Viridiplantae; phylum Streptophyta; class Magnoliopsida; order Solanales; family Solanaceae; genus Solanum; species Solanum gracilifrons. The sequence goes on from JAJOOH010012366.1 coordinate 2,732, forward strand.
GAGAAAACCTTTCACATCATGCCAGTATGTGTTTATAAAAATATCCTTTCCACAACACAACAACAACATCATCATATGGTACTTTACCCTCAAAGCACCATTAAAATATTTGCATAGATTTCGTAAGAAAATGTATATATCCATAATTTATGTCTTGAGGTCAAAAACCTACTTTCAATCTTCAATAGTTACAAAACATAGGTTAGATATGAATTTCATCATAATTTCATGTAAAGCTTGCAATACATGCTTATTTTCATAGAACTCTTTCTTCATAATCAAAATTCCACATCATATGATTCATAACTTGAAAATATGCGGAATTACACGGGTTTATGGGGAAATCGTCATAAAATCATGGTAAATCATCAACTCATGATTAGAAGATCATAATTCAATCATTAAAATCAATAATGAAAAGAACCCATGATAATTGAAGAAAACCCAACTCAATTGAGGAATTCTACCTTTTGAAAATAGAGGAATTTGGAAACTGCATGGATGAAAACTATCATACCTTGACTCCAAATGCTAGCCTTCAATGGAGGTATTGGAACCTTAGCTTGAAGCCCTAGGTTGAATCTTCTTCTTATTCTTTTAGTTCTAGAGAGAGAATTATTTGAGAGGAGATTTGGTTTTCCTTTGTGAATTTGGAAGAATGAAGTAAAGGGGTGAATTAGGGGGTAAAAAGACTTATATAAGGTCCCTAAACATAGGCAAAACGACATAGTATAGAAACTAATTAATTAAGAAAATACCCAACTTCCCTGAACTAACTGTTAGCTGAAACCGACCTACCAACCACGGACCCTAGTCGACGGACCGTGGTCTAACCCACGGCCCGTCCTGGTGGACTGTCGATGGTGGTTAGAGAATTTTTCCTGGACCTATGGTCCCTGAACCACGGACTGTGGACCCACATACGGTCCGTAGGTCTAGTCGTGGTTCATGGTCTAGGCAATCTTTGGTGGCCCTTCTACGGACCCACCTACGGTCCATGGTTCAACCCACGGGCCGTGCTTGGCCCTCATAGATGGAACTTGTAATTGCTGAAATTTTGCTAGGCTCTCCCTTTTCGAATCCGGGGTGTTACAATAACTTCCCCTTTGGGATCATTCGTCCTCGAATGAGATTTAAACTGGTTCTAAAAGAGTAGGAGAGCAACTAACAACTCAACCTAACAAGGCAAGGCGTACAATCAAGGAGGAACTATCGACTCCAAGCTAGGACGTTCCCTATCAGCCCATCATGCATGCAATGCACAAATCAAGGAGGAAACATCAACTCCACTAAACATACTCAATGAATCATAAGGAAGTAGGAACTACATCTATCAACCCAATATGCATGAAATTTCTATATTTCTCATATTCAAGGAGGAACTACCTTCTCTAAGCTTAAAAGCATGCTCAACACAATCTCATGGAACTCATATGCAATTTACTCTAAAAAAGCATATCTAAAGCATGTTCATCAATTCTTCTCATGAAGTCTATAGGCAACTCATACTCAATGCACAACAACACGAGGAGAATAAATCATATAAGTCATTTCTTTCAAAACTTGAGCTTTTTCATGAACATGCATAACATAAGGAAATAATGGAAACACACAAAACACACATGACTCCCAAAACATAGAACAAGCCATGAGAAACTCATTACCTCAAGCTAGAGTAGGAGTAGAAGGAAAAAAATATGGATATTAGGACATCATGTCGGCCTCGGCCTCCCAAGTAGCACCCCCAACTAAGTGATTCCTCTATAACACTTATTCGAGGCAAATAAGATTGACAAATCCAATTTTGACCGACCACATCTTCATTCTTTAGAAAAGAGTTTTTGGTACGGACTTTAGGAATTATGGCCAAACTACGAAAAGGAGTTTCCTACATATCTTAAGCTATACGAGAATTCAGGCCAGTTGTAATTCGATACACTTGATTTAACGATCCATTTTGAAAGAATTCAAAAGCTACCCGATATCGAATTATGAAGAAATCAGAATTCTCGGGAATAAGATTTGAGAGAAATTGTCGGAATACAGCTGAGTTTTCAACATTGGGTTCGTCTACATATCCTTAAACCTTAGGAATCAGGCTGTTTGTAGTTCAACTCGATCGGTTGAAAAGAAAATCTCTTATGCTAAGATAACCTTCAGTTGGGAAGAGTGACAAAATAAGTCGAGTATGAAAAAAAGGCTTGCAACCTCTTAGCCATGAATGTGGTGCACTTCACACCCATAAGTAAGAACTCACACAGACATAATTTCCAACGCTCTTGGTGTATTGTCACTCAGATTAGAAAGTTGCTTTCAGTGAAAACCAAGATTTTTCGAATGCGAAACTAAAATCGATAAACCAAAAGAAAAATCTGCATGCCTTCTAATAGGGTGTGGTTTGATTGTGGTGGAAGACGCTCCTCAACTCGCGTCCTAAGAGTTTGGTACTCCTCTTCGGACTATGTCCAGTTCGCTACTAAGAAAAAATTCCACGTTGTGCTGCATCCTTGTTGATGTCGTCCACACCTGTGGTTTGATTTGAGAATTCATCCTCTTGGATGCTCTCGACAAAGACTAGAATAAACTTGTTAGTAGAAACTGTAATTTAAAAAAGTGGTAGCATCTCTTATGATGTTTTTCAGTTACTCTAGCTGTGAAAGATGTCACATAAGTATGTTCAGTATATGTCTGCACACTCAAAGTAAATGACTAGTAGACATAGTGCCGCTTTAGGTAGCGGTTTGAGTCAAAAAATAAAGAAAGATCATTGATATACCAAATGAGTATATCTTAATGGATAAGCATAAACATCTTTTTCAACTAGATGAGAAAATAAAGAATTAATGAGAGTAAAATATAATGGATACCGCTTTTGAACAGAGTACGTCCATTATAACTAATGGTTTGCTGAGGATTTGGAGATGTCATTGCTTGTTTTTTGCATGGCAAACTCCGATGATCTCTGCAACAAGCCAGATGGCTTGATAATGATCTAACTATAACGAGGTGGATGGCTCGATGATTATTTAATTGTAACGAGGTAGATGGCTCGATGATTGTCCAACTGTAATGAGGTGGATGACTCGATGATTATCCTACTGTAACGAGGTGGATGACTCGATAAATATCTAACTGTAACGAGGTGGATGGCTCGATGATTATCCAACTGTAACGAGGTGGATGACTAGATGATTATCCAACTGTAACGAGGTGGATGGCTCGATGAATATCCAATTGTAACGAGGTGGATGGCTTGATGATTATCCAACTGTAACAAGGTGGATGCTAGATAATAGTCCAACTGTAACGATGTGGATGCTCGATAATAGTCCAACTGTAACGAGGTGGATGACTTGATAATTATCCAACTGTAACGAGGTAGATGACTTGATAATTCGATCCTTAGCTCACGCTAAGAAAACGTTCCACGTTGTGCTGCATCTTTTTTGATGTCTTCTGCACATGTTGTTTGATTTGAGAATCCATCCTCTTGGATGCTCTCGACAAACAAATGAAATAAACTTGTTAGCAGAAACTGTAATTTAAATAGATAAGTAACATGTTTTACCATATTCGGCACATGTTCTTTTCTATAAATATTCTGAGGTCAGCCTCCATCGATTTTTGACGCAGTGGATGATGACTTGATATGATGTGAAAAATGATACTTCATTGATAGGATGATAATGATCCATTGGTAGGATAATGCTGCTACATGATAGGATGATGACATTGATGTTCTATTGATAGGATAATGATTGATGATCCATCGGTGGGATGATGTTGATGTCCTTCTGGGTGATGACGTTGATGCTCGATTGATAGAATGATGATTCTTCTTTGATCCATTGGTAGGATTATGTTGATCCATTGGCAGGATGACGTTGATGCTCCATTGATAGGATGATGATGCTTCGTTGATAATCAATTGGTAGGATGATGTTGATCCATTGACAGGATGATGATATTCTATCTATAAAAGGACGATGATGTCCTTCTCGGTGGTGGTACCATCTCATCTGATAATACTGTAGAAATGTCCCTCTGGGTGGTTGTATTATCTCATTTGATAATATTGTAGAAATGTCCTTTGATGTTGGAAAATGTAATTTGATGTCATTGTATATGCTTGTACATGTTGAGAGTGACACTTTCACTTGTTGACATTTGAATATTTGTATTCATTGTGACTCATGCTTTGTTGGGAATTTGTGAACGAGGTGTTGTTGCTCGTATTCTAAATTGTTTCTTTTTCTTCTTAAAACTTTTAATAACTTTTCTGCATCCACAGAAAAGTTGTCAATTTTGGGGAGCTTCTCGCCCTTTTGACTTCTCCATATTCATTGAACGGAGGAATATGATGATATTGAGGCAAACTTATAGACCTGCATCCACAGAAAAATTGTTAGTTTTTTTTTAAAATCAAACTAACTTGTGTCGAGTTCTTCGATCGCTTGCTCCATGTCCTGCTATCTTCGATTGATCACTCTGATCTCTTGCTTCTCGAAAAACATAAGATGAAATTATGCAAAATATTTAACATATCAAAAGCCTAAAAAGAGGATTTTCAAAAATCATTGTCAAATGTCATGTCATGCATAAATTAAATGAACGTCCTTGGTTCGAAACTTTGGTGTATCCAATAGCTTGTTCTGATGAATTCAAAAATCCTTAAAGCTTGGGAAATTTTTGACGGGCAAAAAATTGAACTATACAAATATAGTACATTAATTACCACTACATAACAATAGTTTTAATTTTCACCAACATACCAATAGTTTTTTTTCAAAAATAGGAAATAATATTAATTAAAAAATCAATAAATAAAAAAACAGAAATTGTGGTATTAATGAGCCACGATATTCTCAACCTCCCTGATTTTCTCTCAATCTTATAGATTCCATGATTTGGACAATTCTCTCAAATTAAAAAAGAAGGTTTTTTAATCAAAACAAAACTCTCTACCTTCCTATCCTGAAAGATTGTACAATTATGAATATCAATAGTGTTTCGATTCTGATTCAACACAACGAACGATGAGACACATCAGGTATATGTAATAAATCATGAATAGATTTTAGTCCGCAATCTAAACCTATTAATATTGTATATGATAGTGTATTTTATGTCACTAAAAAAAATCAATTTGCGTGATTGAATTTGGGTTGATTAGAAGGTTTAATTACTTTATTAATAATTATAGTCGGGTCCCAATTCCCAAATTATAATTGTATATGATTGTGTATTGATATTGTAAGTTACAGTGTTATAATCTGTTTGTATTTGTTTTGGTGTATTGTGATGGTATTAATTGATTATAAAATAAAATTCGTGATTTTATTTTTGTTTATTAATTGATAAAATTGATATTTTATTTGTTGTTGGTGTATTGGCGAAATTGGTGTATTAATGCCAAAATTTCGTGATTACTTTTTTAGTAGATGATTAGGTGTAATTGTTATTGAATTTGTTGTAGCTGATTTGATGTAATTGATAGTGTATATAGATTGTTAATCAACACCAAATTTCGTTATTATTTTTTGGTTTTTGATCTGGTGTATTTATATAGTTTATAATGTTTATAATAACCAAATAACGTGTTATTTTTTTGGTTCATCTATTGGTATATTAGGTAGTGTATTTTCTGGTGTAATTGACGTATGTAAACACAAACTAATGTGTTCATTTTTTGGTCCATATATTGATATATTAGATAGTGTGTGATTTGGTGTGTTTGATAGTTTATTTATCTGATGTAATAGACAGTGGATGTAATTTTGGTGTAATTGATAGTGTATTTTTCTGGTGTAAGTAATGTATGTAAATACCAACTAACTTGTTATTTATTTGGTTCATATATTGGTATTTTATATGGTGTATGTGATTTGTTGTATAAACACCAACTAACGTGTTAGTTTTTGGATTTATGTGTATTTGTATATTGGATAGTGTATTTTCTTGTGTTATTGAAATATATAAACATCAACTTTTATGGTGTTTATATATATCTACTTTCTGGTGTAATTAATATAAAATGTTAAATTTTTATAATTACTAATTTAGTATGGTTTCAAATGAAGGTACGCACATCAATAAAATAATATCTTCGTAGAGTTATAAATGGTGCAAAATGATTTACGGTATGTCTAAATACTAGAATGTGTAGTTATGGAAGATTTCAGCATGATGAGATTCCTTGTAGTCATGCAGTTGCTACTAGAAACAACATCGTGAAGATTACTGTTCAACCTATTATAGTAATAAGAATTATCAAGATACTTATGCAATCTCATTTGAACAATTGTCTTGCAAAAGCACTTTGGATATTTCATCACATGTTATAGAAGAGACCATGTTACCGCCAATTGCAAGAAAACAACCTGGCAGACCATCAAATAACGATCGTAAGAAGAGATTCAAAGAAGAAAAATTCAAAAGGTGTAAAGTCACTCATAATAAATGTGGTACATCGGGGTATAACGAAAAAATTTACCCCAAATTTGCGGCTCAAAATTAACATTGGTATTTTTTGTTTTGTTTAAACAAGTATACATTTGAATCTTTTGAATTTTTGTTGAAATATAGATTTTTTTAATGAATGTTAATTGTAGTTTAAACAATATTGGTTAATGTTGATTGGCTAATTCATATTATTGGTGTATTGACTTTTATATCGTTGGTGTTTGCTTGTTTGTATAAAAAAAATTTGTGAAAAAGTTGTTGTGCAAACTATTATTTGTATGATTTACGTAATATTAATGTAATATTTAAAATAGATTGGCTAGTTCAAAGGCTCAGTTCATAATATTGGTGTAATTACTGTTGTAACATTGGTTATAGTATATCGGTTTAAAACATTGTTATTTTCTTGGTGGCATAGATACTAATGTTTAAATTAATTGGTGATATATAATGCCTAAATTATTGCTATTATATATCAACCTCACATGATGAATATGTAAAACAACTAATTAGCTTAAACAAAATATTTTGACAGCACAATGACACATTTTGACAATATAAACATAAACAAAATTGTATGTATCTGTCAGCTAATTAACCACAATATAAGCACCAAATTGAAATATTCTTCGTAATATTAGTGTAAAATGTAAGCGATAGTATATTAATGGCTGAATCGTTGGTATAATTACCAACCTCATACAATGATATCTATACAACTAATTAACTTAAAAGAGGTGATTTGACACAACAATGAACACAATATCTTGAAACCATATACACAAACAATTAAGAATCTCCTATCAATATCTTCATTGATAGGAGATTGCGTGTATGCATTCAATTCAAAGGAAGGTTTTGAACATGCAATTGGAGGACTACCTAATATACCGTGAGTTTACGGTATTTTTAATATATTTCACTTAAGAGTTGTGTGTGTCTAGGGCCTTTTTGTATTAGTTCTTATGTGTTTTTCTCATGTTTTCAAGAAATAAATTCAGACGCGGAGATTTGAAGACACAACTAAAAGACGTGCAGAAAAGGGCGTCTACGGAGGCAACCTACGGACTGTAGGTCCAGTTAGGCCCCGTAAATGATGGACGTCAATGGACAGGCAAGGCATTACTGAAGATCAGGAAATTCTCGACCAAGTGTGGAACCACGATTGCAACTTACGAACCGTAGATTGATCTACGGACCGTACTGTTACTCCGTAAAATGTGACAAATTTGGTTCCAGCAACTGATACTGAAAAGACTAAGTATGGAGCTACGGAGAGGAGTTACGGACCGTAGATTGACTTACGGTCTGTACCGTTGAACCGTTGAATGTGAAAGAAATTTTGAAGATTGAAAAATTGCCCAAGTCCTGAGCCACGGAAGGGGCCTATAGACCGTAGGTCAGTGTCGTAGATTGAAGACGCGTTCTGTAAACTTTATTTCCTTATTTTGTTTCCTTTTTAGTTAGGACTTGTTTTCCTATAAATAGGGTATGTAAACCTCGTTTTTGGGGTTAGACTTTATTACTTTTATTCTAGTTCTTGACTTGGGAGATTAATTTGCAACTTTAGCAATTCTTAATTTCCTAAGTTCGTTTTGAAGATTTTGTTGTTGAAATTCAAGTTGAAGTCTGGCTTTATTCTTCTTCTTACGTAAGTTCATGAGTTTTTCTTCTAAAACTATGAATCATGTTCTTGCTAATATGGGTAACTAAATCCACAACTAGGGTTGTGGGAACCATGAGCGATTAACTAAGTATGAATAGTAACTAAGCAATTCTTGAATAGTGTTGTTGCATGCATTGATAATTCTTTCGTTTAGAAATCTTTTTAACGAGTGCACGCGTTAGAACTCGCCTTGTTGCTACTTGCCGGACCAAGGAGGTAGTTAATAAGAAAAGAGTTATCAACATAGATTTAGTGTGATACTATCTAATAGAATTAATGTTGATTGGTGCGAGGGTGAAAACTAAGCCATACATCGATGTGACGTCTAATATGAGGTAATGGCAAGAGTTAGTAAACTATACACACGTAGCCGAACCAAGGTGCGGGGTGAAATTCTCTAGATGCCGGACCAAGGATTTAGAGATACATAACTTATCGCTTTGCATTTAATACACTAGGAAGGGATTGCTATTACTAGGATTACGGAGTTATGAGCTTATGGGGAACACGTACTCCCTAGTTTCTTTCTCAATTTGATAACAACAAAAGTTTAAATCTTGCTTACTAATTACTTTCATAACTTCCAAAATTTGTTACACAAATTCCCCCCCTTTTTACTTATTTGTCTCGGAAATACATTGGCTAAACAAATATAATCGTTATTGAACTTAAGTCTAAACCATATTCCTCATGGGATCGACTCCAGCCAACAAGTTAGGTTCTTTACGTGATAACGATCACTTATGCTTTTGAAAAGAGGTGTAATTTGAGCGTCACTACCAACAACTATAATTGATTTGTTAAGCCTAGAACTTTTTCTGGGCTTCCTCCTCAAATTTTAATCGAACTATGAAAATATAATCTTGAATGATAAACTTAAGCGAAAATAAAAAAATTGGTGCAAGTGATTAACCGATGAATATGAACAGAAGAGAGAAGGACAATGACTAAAAATTCTCTCAATGAAAGTTTAGAAAAGAGTGAATTGTTGGAAACATAAAATGTTTTTACTTTACATTGATTGATCAAAAAAGGAAGAAAATAAAACAATAATTGAAAAGACATAAACGTTTATATTAAGAACTCTAATTGCTGAGATAAGTAAGGTACATAATCCCTAAAAGAGGAGAGAAGAAAATTGCAATTAAATAATTAAATTAAAATAAAAAATTAATTAATTTTCTATGTAGGTAATTTATAAACTACATTTGTAATTAAATAAAAGTATGTGTATATATTGTTAATTAAAGTCTTAAGTAGTTTATTTTTATAATTTTTCCTTGGGAAACCCCTTTTTAAAAATCCTGGCCGCTCCGCCACTAGTTTAACCGCTTGAGACGAGACATTTTATTTAATTAGTATAAGTAAGGTGTAAGCCTCAAGATATGGGGCATAAGTCCCATGAATCTGTTATTAATAAAATAGAATAATAACACAACAAATTTACGAAGTACATAAAATTAAAAAAAATGAAACTCATAGAAACAAAAATATCTAGTATATTTTCACAAATATAAACAATATAATAGTGTTAAAGTTATCACCATATACTAATAAGCTATATATATTAACTTCCAACAATTAAAAAATCGTGATTTCTTAAAAACAATTTCAAACTAAAGATATACATCCCTGGAAGTAAATAATCAATCTATCTATTTATATTTATACTACCTTAAAAGCATGAACTCCTAAATTAAATGTTAGTTTACTATAATTCCCCTAATTAAAAAAACTTAATTTATTTTATTTATTAATTTAATTATATGTATTATATTAAAAGTAGATACCTTTTCATATTAAAGAGTTGTGACTTTTTTGATGGGTTTTGACATTTTCGATGAGTTGTGACTTTTCTGAAGGGTTGTAATTTTTTCAATGTGTTGTGACTTTTTCAAAGGGTTGTGCCTTTTCCGATGAGTTGTGACTTTTGCAAAAGGTTGTGACTTTTTCGATGAACAATGACTTTTTCGAAAGGTTGTAACTTTTCTGATAAGACATAATTAACACCTATTCATACTACTATTTGTTAGCTATAAATAGAGGGGCTTCCTCTCACTTTTAAACTACGATTTTTTTAAAGTTGTCTACTCTTCTTCTTCTTAAATAATCTCAGGGTTATTTGCAACAGTTGATTAAGTTCAAAGTTCAACAAAATTCGAGGTACCACATAAGAAAGAGTTGGTGAATAAATTGTAGCAAATCATTCATAAATTCACACTCATATTTTTTCTTATGATTTTCATGAGTTAACAGTGACGAAAAGTTGTGGGAAAGACAATATTAATAAACAAATATGAAAATAGTCACATGATTTGGGTAAGATATTTCTTCTTTATTTTTTTTAATTATTTTTTTTACCCTCCAATGAAGGAGTTTCTTTATAATTTTGCTAAAACACCAGGCATCAATGTAGTCTATTGAATCATTAGTTTTGATGTTAATTCCACTATTTCAAAAATATTTTTTCACCTTTACTTATAATATAATAATATAGTCATGATAATAATTTTTTTAAATAGATATGTAAGTAAAAATGAACGGATAAAGTAAAGTGGTGGTGGCAAGAGATTTTAATCAAATGGAACACTATAGTGAATATAGCATGATCATATATTTTCATCTTCCTTCTTCATTGGCTATGTCTCGTTCCATATATTTTTTTTAATATTTCTATTGAGTATGGAATTTTTTAAGTATGAATTTCTTGTTATTTTGTGTTCATTTTAATTTGAGAAAATGGTATGTCACAAGATACACTCCTTGCTAGCTATATAAAATAGATAAGAAAATAGTGATTGATCATAAAACAATCTTAAATCAAATTAAAGATTCTATAAACAATACTTTAAATTTTATTCATCTATTAATTTTTAATATTTAAAAAGTTTAATATTTTATATCATGATACAACCTCTATAAGATACTAGATACTTTCATTAGACAACAAGTAGAAGATAGATTGTGTATAAAGATAAAATATTGAAATATTTATGATAATCCTTATTAGTGTCATGCACATACTAAATTTCAAGTATGAATATTTAAGAGAAAAAATATACTTAAATGGTGTCCATAATTCATGTTCATAACCTCAAGAGGAAAGACTATTGGTGACATTTTTTGTATTGATATTTTTTAAAAATTTTGTTGGTTAGATTTGCTTACAAAATTTAGTAAAGTAAAAAATACTACTACTAAATAAATGTCACTTTCTTCCCATATTTAAACTTTGAATGTATTTTGAAATGTTTCAATGATATCTGGTCATTTTGATCTCAAAAATCAAAATACAAGTAACTCTATGACAATTTATATTAATCATTTAAAAGCACTTGTCCTATGTTCTTTAAACTATAATTATTTACTAATTTTTTTATTTAGTAATATTAATTTTATTTTACAACATTGTATACTATATATACATATACATGTGCAACGCACGTGCCGTGAAACTAGTAAGCAGTATATATGAGTACTTAAAACATTATCCATAGAAGTAAATAATCAATAAGCAATATATATGTGTACTTAAAACATTACTCTTTCATAAATAAATATATAAGTTTGGTAATTTTAAGAGATATAGAACTAAGAAATAAAGATAAAATAGAAAATGAAAATATACATTTTGATTCTCTCTTTTTCTCTCTCTCTTATTTTCTCCCTCTCTTTCTCTCTATATATAGAGAGAGATTGGGAGTAATTCAAATATCGATCATAGTATTGCATAACTATTAATTGACAACATCGTGAGAATAATGAATATAAGTTGAACATTCTACAGAAACATATAGCTAGACAATCAAAATTTTATATTTTATTCATTTGTTAATAAAGGGTACAAATGAATTAAACTTTTATTATTCACTAGTGAATTCATTCGCGCTAATGTATAGATGTATAATTTGGTTCCATAGAAAATTTTATTTACATGTAATCATCTTCTTTAGAAGTGAAAGAACGTTCTTATTATAATTTATAACGATTTTAAAATAAATAACATAAATATACTATTTTTCAAAGTCAAAATAAAATAGAAGAAGAAATAAATAAATATACTTTTAAAGAATAGATGATATATATTGATTTTGTTAATTACAATTAATATACTTTTAATGTAAATAAGTAATGGTTACAATTAAATAGTGAGTAATGTTTTAATCATGGAACTTCTACGTACCAATTGACTTTAACATAACGTGAAAAAATATAATTAATGTTCTTGTTCTTAGAAAGTTAGTCAACTAATTGTTATTATAATTTCAAAACATTATGAGCATGTAAGCCAAAATGAACTCAAACAACGGTGATCCAAAATACCCTCTTCTCATATTTATTCTATATTTAGGTTATTTGTCCAGAAACAATATATATTTGATGAAATATACGTACATATCTTCTTATTTTGAATTTTAGAGATAAATCTAGCACTAATTTATAATCCCTCAGTATAAAACAAACTAATATTTAGTTAATACTTTATGTTATTCATTTGTGTTGTTAAATTTTACTTTATTCATTTCAATATTTTCCGCTCTCCTCTAACCAAATATGAATCGTAATTATGTTTAATGAATTGAATTTTGTAGAAAAATAATAAACAAAACAACCTGACCTTATGATGAAAAAGTAAGTTATACCCTTTCTTTATAACATCAATGACAATGATTGTGTCTCAATTATTTCAAATAATATAAATGTTTCTTCTTTATGTATATAAAATTTTAGAATTACCTCATCCTCTCTCCCTCCATATTACTTTATATTTGTCTTTTAAAGTTTTCACGGCATGCATATTTCTTGATAGTTTTAAGAACTTACATAATAAACACCAAATAAAAATTATATTTTAATTATTTAAAAAAATTAAGCAATCAATCATAAATTTTAAAATTTGATTAGTAATTAGCAATTTTTTAACATAATTAAGTTACTAATTTGAACCAAGAGAAAATATTTATGAATTTATAAATTGATTTGTATTTATAGCATAATTTCAACCATAATTAAGATAAATTCGTGAGGAAGTGGTATCTCTTTAGGATCTACTTCAACATTTAATACTAATTTGAACTAAAAGAATTTATAGACTTACAACAATGAGAAGTTCGTATAAAAATTAAACTCAAGAGGCATCATAAAGATACACGAGAATGAAAGAATGAAAAAAAGAAAACAATACACACATCATTGCGACTTTAATCGTTACAATTAAAAATAGAATAAAAAACAAAACCAATACATAATTGTCTAAGATCTTGTCATATCCACTTCACAAGCCTATCAATATTCAAGAGCTTTCTTCTTCTCTTTCAAGTCAAACAACAACAGAGAGGCATCACTCTTGTTGATATTCACTTCACAAATCTATCAATATTCAAAAGCTTTCTTCATATAAAAATTAAATTTAAGAGGCATCATAGAGATATTTAAGAAAAAATAAAGAAAGAAAAAAAATAGTACAATACACATATTATTAAAAATAGCATGAAAAAAAATCAATACATAATTATCTAAACTCTTGCCAATAACCACTTCACAAGCCTATCAATATTCAAGAGTTTTTTGTCTTCTTTTTCAAGCCAAATAAAAGCATGAATATAATACTATACTACTATAGTGACTATGAAGGGTAACTTTGGATAGAATCTCATGAAACCAAAATTATGAATTTATATAGAAAAGAATGTAGGAGTACCATAAGATATCTTAACTTTCATATTTAATATTAAAGGATTATGAATATAAAAAGTTGAAAATTATGAGAGTTATAATTATATGCATATTATATCTAATAAAGAAGATATATTATAGTGGAAGAGGGTTATGAATATGAGAAGCTGAAAATTATGAGAGTTATGAATATATGCACATTATATCTAATAAAGAAGATATATTATAATAGGAGGTGAAAAGTTGAGTAATTGAATATAAAAACTTTATGAGATATTAAAAACAAAATAAATAATTAAATGAAGAAAAATAGTCAAAAAAGGGAGAAAAAAAATATAAATATGAATGGAGACCATAAGAGAGGTGTTAGATTTGCTTGAATTATTGAGCGAGTCTTACATTGAATATTGTTCGGTGTGCTTAGGCCGGGCGCATAGTTGAGTACTACTCTCTTTCTCCCAATTTATGTGACTTACTTTCATTTTTAGTCAGTCCAAAAAAGAATGACATATTTCTATATTAAGTAATAATTTAACTATAAAATGTCTATTTTACCGTTAATGAATTGATTTACAATCACACAAATTTCTATTATTCATTTTGGACCACAAATTTTAAAAGTCTTCTTTTCTTTTTTTAAATTTGTGTCGAGTCAAACTACGTTACATAAAATAAAACGGAGAAAGTAATTAAAACGTAAACCTCGTAGAACTAAATCTCACATTCAAGACGTTTTTCAAGTGGAGCAACAAGTACCAAAATACCTTCTTTTTTTTTTTTTAACTTTTCGACGTCTCAAATATTTATTTGGTGAGGGCCATTTTTGGCCTTTCCTATATTGGATTTCAATTGATTCCCAATCCAATGAATCTGGCTACCAATAAGTTGGTCACCAACCTCTGTACATTTTATTAAATGGATTCACCATTTATTTCCCTCAACTATATTTGTGCCTCTCATCGTACATTTCAATATCCTTTAAAAAGGGGGTACACAAGAGACGTAACCGTATCACAAATATTTGATAAACTAAAATATGGATGTTAAAGTTATCTCCAATGAAAGCATCAAGCCTTGTATACCAACTCCTCAACACTTGAGGAACTACAAAATTTCTTTTATAGACCAATTTACTCCGTGTTCATACATTCCAGTCATCTTTTTTTACAATGCTAACGATGTTGATCATGAATTAAAACCAATGCAGGTTGCCTTGGCTGAAACCTTAAGTTATTACTACCCTCTTGCTGGTAGATTTAAAGATGTATATTCCATTGAGTGCAATGACGAAGGCATTGTATACGTTGAAGCTCAAGCAAACTTTAATCTCTCAAAGTTTCTTCAAAATCCTGATATTCCATTTCTTAACAAGTTTCTTCCTTTCAAAGGCAATCGCCTAGAGCCAAGTTATAATCAGCCTCTTGTTGCTCTACAAAATACCACATTTGAATGTGGTGGAATGGCCATTGGAGTTTGCATGCTTCATAAGGTTACGTTGTCTATTCTTATGTCAAATTTGTGCTCTAATTAAATAAACCTTAGTTGTTATTTGTATGACTATTAAAGAGAATTTTTGAAGTTGACATTCTTTTTTGACATTAAAAAAGAAAGTGCGTCATCTAAAGACAAAGAGAGTACTAGTTTGTAGAGTAATACTTCCTTTGTCCCTAAGAAAATAATAATAATAGACATAGTAAATTTATCATTTTATCCATATTAATTGATAGAATTTCAAAATCAATTTACTCAAAACATTAACTTTCTAAATAGATTAAGGATATAATAGGTAAAAAAATATATTGTCTTTTTTTGATTTGTCAAAAATGATAAATAAAAAAGATAAGTAAAAAGTCAAAATTTGACAAAGTAAAAAGTGACAGGTAGAGTATATATGAAGTGAAACTTTCTTCTTATGTGAAGGATTCATTCTTGTAAACCTTTTTTCTTACTTTTTGTCCAACATAACAGGTTGTAGATGCATCGACAATGAGTGTTTTCTTGAAAACATGGGGGAAGATTAGCCGTGGTGAAGGTGATAAAACACTACATCCAGATTTCACTTCAGGAATATCATTATTCCCTCCGATAGAATCATTACCAACAAAGTTCATAACAGATTTCGACAACTTCTACTTCCAAGGCTCAAAATCTCCTATGAGAAGGTTCTTATTTGACTCCAAATCAATAAAAGCTCTCAAAGCTAACACATCTAGTGAAACCGTTCCATTTCCATCAAAAATTGAAGCATTGACAGCTTTCATTTGCAAACGGATTGGTGCAGCCCTCATAGCCAATGTTGTACCAAAGACTTTAATGATCACTCATGCAGCTAATCTGAGGCCTCGAGTCGAGCCACCTTTGCCTCAAAAAACATTTGGAAACCTTCTTTGGTTAGCATTTGCCTTTTATGATCCTTTAGACGCTAACAATGACTTGCCTGATTTGGGAATAATGCTAAGGGAAGTGTTTGTCCAATTAACTGCAGAAAACATTAAAGGTACCTACTGTTTGATTTTATTAATTGTTGAAATTATAAAATTTTGAGCTTATACTTTTATTTACTTAATTACAGATATAGACAGCGAGTGTGTGTTTGAATCTTTAAGCGAGGTGCTTGAAAGTTTGTCAACAAATGAGAATATAAAGACTTATAGATTCACAAGCTGGTGCAATATTGGACTATATGATGTTAACTTTGGATGGGGAAAGCCAGTTTGGGTTGCTCATATGGGTGATTTGCCTGCTGCTAATGTTAGATCCAAGCAACAATTTGTGTTTATAGAAAGTGCATGCCGAGAAGGGATAGAGTTGTGGGTTGCTTCTGATGATGAAGAGATTAGGGTTCTGGAAAAAGATGCAGAGTTTCTTGCATATGCCAACCCAAATCCAAGTATTTGCATCAACTAAAACCTAGTTTTTTTTAAGGGTTCTGTCCACTTTACGTTGGGACACAACTGTTATCTGTCCACTTTATGTTTTCTTGTGTGTACCGTTAGCTTTTCAATATTACCTTTTGTTATCGAAGCAATTTATCTCTTAGAAAATGGAAATAGTTAAAAAAAACTATTCATAAAAAGGATGATTCTAAAAAAAGATAAAATAATACACTATATGTGTTGGGATTTATGCAGTTTTGATGATTGACAAAAAAAGATGAAACACTGACAGTCAACATGGTTCAAAGGTACACTGTCACGAGCAGTTGAATTCGAAAAAGCTTTTAAGATGAATAAAGACAAGAGTGCAGAAATAAAGGAATGGATAATGCTAATTTCGTGAGAAAGCCCAAGGAAGTAAACATCTAATAAATTGAAGAGAAAGAATCAATGAGTTCGATTTGAAGAAGGAGTCTAAAGAGGCAAGGAGTTTTAGTTGAAGAAGGAGTCACTTAAAGTAGAACTCTTCAAGTTACTGCTAAATTGAAGTGTTGGAGTTTGACTACAATACAAAAAAATCAATGAATGTAATTTGAAGAAGAAGTCTAAAGAAGCAAGGAGTTTGAATTGAAGAAGGAGTCTTACTTGAAGTAGAACTCTAAGTCAAGAGAGTTCAAGTCAATGAGGAGTTTGAAGTGAACAATAACTCTATGAAGAATTGTGCTTAAATAGAGGTGAAGTCATCCAGAATACATGTGCACTTACAAAACAAAAAGAGCAATTAAAAAATTGACTTCGCAAGTGCTACTAGCGACTGAAGAAACACATAGAAGAACCACACCGAAGAACCTGGTACTTTTACAGAGTTTATGTGATAGGAGTTTTTCTTTGAGATTGATTAAGTTTTGATGTAATATTTGTTCAGTGAGTTATAAACTGAGTTAGATGTGTTGTCTTTAGGTTTTGATAACTTGAAGAGTTGAGAGCACATACCTTGGGAGGTTTGTGTTGAAGTTTGGGAATTATAGTTCGTAATTTCTTAGGTTACATAGGCTTATAATCTATTTTCTGTGGAGGCTCAGTGATTTAGTGAAGTTGAAGTTAAATCATGTAGGGGTACAAGTTGCTATTTTTTACACCTTTTGAGCCAGGTGTTCTCCACGTAAAAATAATGTGTTTTTACATATTGTCCTTATTGCTTTGCTGGAACACGTTATGCAACCTATTTCACACTTAGGCGAAAAGTTGAAATCATTAAATTACTAGGTCGTGCAGACTAACATTTGGTATCAGAGAAGGTTTTCTTGTTAAAAGTTTAACCACTTAAGAAAAGATCGGGATGACTTTTGCACCACCAGTCGAATATTATGACGGACAACATATCAACAAGCCTCCACTATTCAATGGCCAGTATTACTCATGGTGGAAAGCAAGAATTGAAGTTCTTATTCAGGCTGAGGATTATGAACTTTGGAATAGAGTTACTGATGGACCAAAATACCCAACTAAGAAGGATGCTGAAAATAATGACGTACAAAAGGAAAAGAGTAACTACGAGGAGGCTCACTTCAAGATTCTTGAAAAGAATGCTAAAGCTAAGTTTATTCTTATTTGTGGCCTTGGACCAGATGAGTATCGCCGAATATCTAGTTGCATAACTGTGAAACAAATTTGGGATACTCTCATGGATGCACACAAAGAAATATGTAGCAAGAAGTGCTCCAATGATAGTGCTCCAATGATTAACAAAAATGATAAAAAAGAATATGACATGACAACTTCATGGGAATCAAGATCAGAATATACTGGTGATGGAAAGGTAGATGAGATTGCTCTCATGGCTTTTGGAGACTCAGAAATGGAAGAAGAAGAATAAGCAAAATCTGAGGAAAGTATTCTTGACTTGAAAGAAATTTTTCAAAAAGAAAATTAATTGGCATAATAAGTGGTTTGATTAATGATTTTCAAGAATTAAATTGTGAAAGAGATCAGTTGTTCAAAGATTTTGCAGAACAAAAATTTTAGTGCATGAAACTCAACAACTGCAAAATCGCTACTGACGAAGAAAACAACTCTCTAAAGAAACAGGTTGATAAACTAGGTTTATTAAACTTGAATCTAGAATATGAGATTTTGAAGTTACATCTGTGAAAAAGGAAAAGGTGTCATGAGTGATTCTGAAAAAAGGCTAGAAGGTGAGTTAAAAGAGTGCAAAACTGACTATTTTTGTGAAAAAGAAAAGGTGAGAAACTTGAACCTAGAAGTTTTCAGGTTAAAAATGGATCTTGAAAAGTCTAATAGATGGACGAATTCCTCCAGAATTGTTAGCAAATTGAGTGATAGGGTGCACAATGAGAAGGCTGGTATATGATTCCATAAAGAAAATATTATCTCTGAAGATTTGTGCTATATTTGTGGTAAAATTGGTTATCCAACTATTGAGTGTCCAGTTGCTAATGGTTTTAGAATAAAGAAATTTTAAATTGGCAAATGGAAACAGATTTATACTTATTGACGGAAACAAGTCCACTAACTTGTTGCCTAGATGGGCAAAAAGAAATCCGATTCACCCTTTTGATAATAAGAAAGGACCCAAGCTTGTCTGGGTTCCTAAGACTAACCCTTAAGCTTTTTTGCAGGTGAAGGTGAAAGGAAAAAGCAATATTGATTTATAGATATTGTTTGCTCAAAGTATATGACTGAAGACAAATAAAAGTTTCTTTCGCTCACTTCACAAAAGGAGAATGAGTCATTTAAAAAAAGAGAGGATGTGATTCATGTGTAAGGGGGAAGAAAGTGAGATTATTTTTCAAAAAAAGAAAAAGAAAAAAGTGAGGATAGAAGTGAAGCTGATGAGCGTGCATTGAAACATGTTGTACCACTTGATCCAAATGTTGAACAAATTAAAGGCGCATTGATAGGGGGAACAACGACTCTTGAAATTGGTTTATCCACAGTAGTATGTGGTTGCTGGATCATATTGTTCTTAGTCAGATAACAATTGATGGATTCTGACACTAAGTAGGGAGCATTATGATAAGAATAAGTTAGACTTGGGGATGATTAAGATTGCATGAACTCCTCTCAATGATTGGCTAGAATAATTGTTCTCCTTAATTTTATAAGCTAAAATGTTATTCAATTCAGTCTTACACATTTAGTTGTGTGTCCCAATTCCAGATCCTTAACTTGTTTTAACCTAATTTTGTATTAGATTATGTAGAGAAACGGTGAAAGCAAGCAATGATGAACACAAAACTGCTCTTACCAGGTATGTTTTATATTGACGGAGGTTAATATTGTATAAAGTGAAACAGTTGAGCACTCATATTTCATGTATTAATTATTTTAATACAGAATAAAATAATAGGCAAACCTCAAGAGTCTTATTCTTCCAAATTATTCTCTCTCACTTAGCCCTCTTGATTATTTTTTTCAAGGTTAGATTCAGTTATTCACCAAAGAACATCAACTGATATTTGCGATATTGCCCTCTTCAAATTGCTCTTAACCTAGCACATATCTAATTCGCATGCCAACTCCTGAAACACCTCTTTCTTCTATTCCACCTTGAACTCTCATCTAGAAATCATAAATGTTAAGAGGATGACACTGTTAAGGAAGGTCTTAGAGCTAGCATAAAAAAGGGGACATGATTTTCACTGTGATTTTTGAGGAATACTCAATTCCAATTCAGGCATGGACTTTTCAAACGAAAAAAAAGAAAAGGTTATTGAATAGATGACCATGATGATCTACATGCTTCAGTGAGAAAAATTGATACTCCAAATAAAAGGTTGAAGTAATATTTTCACTGATAAGATTGTTGAACTTATAAAAAAATGTACTTAAGATAAGAATTTAAGCTCTACAGATTGTTCTTGACGAAGAAAGGGTTGAAAATGCTGAAATTATTCATTGGTTGACACATTTATTGCCACTGTTCCGTTCTTCTCTTCTCACTTTCCAATGTTAGTGTCTCTGATTTTATTCTACTCCTATCCAAGGTTTTTTTTATTAGTCCTCAATGGTTATCTATTGCTTTAATAACTCATGGTCTTGCTCTCTATAATACATTATTATGTTGCATGAAGTTGTTATCTGATTGTCTTGGTGATAGCCCAATGGCCATGTATAGTTTAACTAATCAATCTAGCTCGTGTGTTATAGAATTTACATAGCTTTTCAATGATGCCAAAAGGGGGAATATAAAAGTTGTGCAATGTTTATAACCCATTGACTAACTTGTTTCATGTTAGTATTTCATGCTTTACTGTCTACAGATGAAATTGTGTGAATGCACAACGAAATGAGGTTTGTCATCATAAAAAAAGGGGAATTTGTTGGGATTTATACAGTTTTGATGATTGACAAAGAAAGATGAAATACGTTAGTTAACATGATCCAAAGGTACATTGCCACGAGCAGTTGAATTCGAAAAAGCTTTTAAGATGAATAAAGACCAGAGTGAAGAAATAAAAGAATGAATAATGCTAATTTCGTGAGAAAGCCCAATGAAATAAACATCTAATAAATTGAAGATAAAGAATCAATGAGTTCAATTTGAAGAAGGAGTCTAAAGAGGCAAGGAGTTTTAATTGAAGAATGAGTCTCACTTAAAGTAGAACTCTTCATGTTACTGCTGAATTAAAGTGTTGTAGTTTGACTACAATACAAAAGAATCAATGAATGTAATTTGAAGAAGAAGTCTAAAGAAGCAAGGAGTTTGAATTGAAGAAGGAGTCTTACTTGAAGTAGAACTCTAAGTCAAGGGAGTTCAAGTCAATGAAGAGTTTGAAGTGAACAATAAATCTATGAAGAATTGTGCTTAAATAGAGGTGAAGTCGTCCAGAATACTTGTGCACTTACAGAGCAAAAATAGCAATTGAAAAATTGACTTTGCAAGTGCTACCAGCGAACTGAAGAAACACATTGTAGCAACACATGGAAGAACCTGATACTTTTACAGAGTTTATGTGTTAGGAATTTTTCTTTGTGATTGATTAAGTCTTGATGTAATCTTAGTTCAGTGAGTTATAAACTGAGTTAGATGTGTTGTCTTTAGGTTTTGATAACTTGAGGAGTTGGGAACACATACCTTGGAAAGATTATGTTAAAATTTGGGAATTATAGTTCGTAATTCCTTAGGTTATATAGGCTTGCAATCTGTTTTCTGTGGAGGCTCAGTGATTTAGTGAAGTTGAAGTTAAATCTTGTAGGGGTACAGTCGTGTTTTTTTACACCTTTTGAGCCGGGTGTTTTCTACGTAAAAATACCGTGTTTTTACTTATTGTCCTTACGGCTTTCCTGCAACACGTTAGACAATCTGTTTCACACGTTGACAAAAAGTTGAAATCATTAAATTACTAGGTTGTGCAGACTAACACTATAAGACTTTGAAAAAAAAAATCTCAACAGTTCACTTACTTTGGATTAGAATGAGTAAAACAATTTGGTTTCGAACCTGGGCACTTCCGCAAAAATGAACTCCCTATACCACTGGACCAACAACTATAATTTGTTTAACTAGGGTCATTTGTTTTACTGTATATTTCAGAAGACAATCTGTAATACCTCAGAAAATTTTTGAGCTAAGAATCGAACCATTCTTTGTTGTGAGTAGGATTTTACCGAAAAATTTAAAATTTCTTGAATGTTAAGGTCACTAGATGTAGCACCTTCAGTTCCAAAAAGAACTAAATTGGAAATAGCAAATTCTTAAATTTTGCAAGTTATGCTTAAGTTATGAGTTTTCGGTCAACTTCAAATGATCATAACTATTAGTACAGGATGATTTAGGTGTTCCTTAATATGGAAAATGAAAGGTCTTTGAATTATCTTTCCAACGCCACCGAGTTTGCTAAGTTTCGAGTTCGGATGAGTGAGATATGGCCTTTTGAAGTTAAGCTGTCCAGTTAAGGAAAGTTAACCGAATTTCCTTACCAAATCAGATTTAATTCATTTTTAGTAAGGTTTTAAGGGTCTAATCCTATTAGGTTCAGTTTCATAATCCTAATATACGCCTAGGGTTTTAGTTGAGAGTTCAAGAAGATAAAAGAAGAGAAAAGAGGAGAAAAGAAGAAAGGATCAAGGTGTTCGTCAATGTTCTTGAGTTTTATTGCAGATTTTCATCATGAGTTTGATCCCTAGAGGTATGTAAGTTTTCATAGTGTTGGGTTCGTTCACCCACACGCCAAACATGATTTTGATAATCGAATTCATCCATAAAGATTGAAAGATTTAAGTTCTTGATAAGTGTTCTTGAAGTTTCATTCTAAATTGTGTTTTGTTGGGGTTTTGATGATTTCTTGGGATGAAAGTGAGTGTTTTGAGGGTTGTATTGAGTAGATTAGTGTGTACTTATGTTGATAAATCGAATCCAAGTGATTGGGGAAGAAATCGTTCGAATCTAGGCGAACTAGGGTGAAAAAATGAGCAAAGAAAGTCGTCGAGTTTTCTGGGCGGTGCCTAGGGCGACGCACCACCAACACGCCAGGGGTGGCTGGCGCGCCACACCAGTCAGTACGTCAAGAATTATTCTCTGTAGTTTAGGGGCTGGTGCCCCACGCCACTCAGTACACCAGGGTCGCTTGTCCCCACCCCTTCTCCGTCGTTTCGCCCGTTTGAGTCCTTTAAAAGGGTACCTTCAAGCCTTATCGATTCTAAATACTCTAAACTACTTCTAAACACCTACAAATCATTGATAACATGATCATAACCTTGAATTCATACTTTAAAATCAAGGTAGAGTTAAGAGTTAAGTCTTGAGAGTTCTTTCGAACATTTTGAGAAAGTCCCTTTGAGTCTTTTTGAGGAGTCTTTTACAATTTCTAATAACTTGTTTCAAGACTCAATCAAGTGAGTATGAGAATGAGAAGATTTGTATACATTAGTTTTATAATGTTCTTTAGACCCTTGAGTCGAGTCGTTCATGCTCATAAATTCCGCATGAACTCCGTACATTGAGTGTCTTCGAGAGGAGTAGCATCTTTGAGTTCTAAGTCTTTTAGCATTGAGTTCCTAATCCTTTTGAGATTATATTCCTACTTATGGCACTACTGCATGTTACCCATGAAATCCTTGAGTTGAGTAGTTCATGCACATAATCTGCATGAACCCTATAAGTTGAGCAGTCTTGAGATGAGAAGCATCTTTGAGTCCTTGAGTTGAGCAGTTCATGCTCATAATTCCGCATGAACCCTCTGAGTTGAGCATTATTGAAATGAGTAGTATCATTGAAGTTCTTGAGTTTCGAGTATCGAGTTCTATCTATGGTTATTGAAAACCTTGAATTAAGTCGTTCACGGCCATAATTCGGTATGAACCCTATTTTAAGAAGTCTTTTTACAAATTATTTTAAAACTTGTTTTAAAGACTTGAGCACTGAGTTGAGTAAGAGTAAAAGTGAATTTCATTTTGTTCAAAAGAGTATATAGGAACTAAGTATTCCCAAAGAGTAAATGTTTTCACATTTAAACAAGAGAGGAAACACTGATTTCCAAGAGAGCTTTTGAGCTAGTTTTTGAGTAATCATTTCAAACCACAGAAAGAGTTATGTTTTTAAACATATGAGCTAGTTACATTTTGGGAGTAGTAATGAGCACCGATGTGGGGACGAGTTTGAGTTCAGATAATTCAAAGTCTCCATAAACCATGTAGCCAACGTGGGTAGAAAGGTTCATACTTTTTAGATGATTCCTTAATGCTTTTTAGCATAGACTAGTGGATCCACTTAGTTGAGGCGTTCTATATCCCGAAAAGTTAAGGACAATTATGGCAGCGTGGGGCGAGACGTTATATCATCATATAGCTCAAAGTGATGGTTGTCGGTTAGAGAAACTCCCACAAAGTTATATTATATTTTATTATATACAAATTGAGTTGTTATTGTGTTCTTCAATACATTAAGTTTCTATCTACTGTTTTAAAATTTTTCCATCTATTGCATCTTTTATTGTTGTTTTATTCTTGAGTTGAATTGTGTTTCATTGAGTTGAGTACCTTATAGTTGAGTTGAGCCCCATTTCACTGAGTTGAGAACCTTATTTCTGAGTTGAGTATCTTATCCTTGAGTACTTCTGAGTTGAGTAAGTATGATTAGTTTGAGTATCCTTGAGTATTCCTTGAGTTGAGTTGAGTAAGTTTGAGAAGAGGTAAGTATGTTTCTATTCCACCAATTCAAGCTTATGTTTATGCTTTAGAATTCCCCTTACATGCTCGTACATTACATGTACTGAGCCATTTGGCTTGCATCATTTCATGATGCAGATACATGTATTCAGGATCATCAACAAGAGCTTCGTTAATATCACATGGAGGTCGAGTTGGCTATGGTGAGCCTCCTTGCTTCCAAAGGATTTCATTTACTTTTTTTCAGTTTTGTTAGAATGTCGTGGGTCTTGTCCCGACTTCCATCCTTGTCATTTAGAGGCTTTATAGATAGACAGTAGAGTTTCAGAAGTTTGTTCATTTATTTTGTTAAATGTTATAAAGACTTAAGTTGCCTATTTTGTGGCGAGTTGAATATATTATTTTTATTCAGAGTTTTTCATTTGAGTTAAAGCTTTGTATTTGAGTTTCATGAATTTTTATTCAGTTTTTAAAGCTTTGTATGCTTGAGTTAGTCTTCCGCTTGTAGTCATCCAGAATGAGGGTTCGCTTGGGGACCAACAAATGGTTCTCGAGTGCCGGCCATGTCCCAGGTGTAGGTTCGGGTCGTGACACAAACCAGATATACTTATATATACTATGTAACTTTTTTACGAAGTGGGTTTATGTGACACTTAATGAATTTCGAGTTTCAAAGAAGTCTATTTTTTACCGTAGTTTTTTCATATATCTTTTAATTATTTTGAATTGTCAATTATTGTGACTTATAGTACTTTTTACATCGTTTACAAATATATAAATTTAATTTCAAAAAGATTAAAGATTTCATGCGCAAATTTCCAATCAAACTTAAACTGTTTGACTCTCGAAAAATGAAAAGTGTCACATAAATTGGGACGGAGGAAGTACATAAGAGTTGAGGATGTATATCTTAGTCCTTAAATATTAGTAGTACTTAATACTACTCCTAATATATATATATATATATATATATATACTTTGTATATATATATTTTTACAAAAACCTGTCTCATTTTGCTTTAATTGTTTTTGTATTTGTACATTTTTCTTGTAGTATTTCCATAACATGTTGTATTTTATGTCCAATCGACCAATTAGCATTTGGATTTTGCTTAAGTCCTTCTCTTTTGCTACATCTTTCTTCTATTTCTCTTCCTAAGGCTCCAGGGAGTTTGCTAAAAAGCTTTTTTCCCAAGCTTTGGTCAAACGCGTTGCCGCTTATAGCGCAATAGTAAAAATAGTCTTTTAAAAAGTTTTTTATATGACTCCAATTTGTAATACTAAGTTGTTCTAGTTTTATTAGTGCATTCTTTTGTAAAACTACTAATCCGCTATTTGGGTCTTCTCCTGTTATTAGGCTGTGTATTTTATTAGTGAAATTATACGGGTTTGGTCCCATATTTACTAGTTCTTGGAATTCTTGAGGATAAGCTACCTTATACGCTTCCCATACTCCTTTGATCGATTCTCCTAAAAAGGTCTCCATGTATCTATACATAGTTTCTGCATCTGTTTCACTATAATGATGTATATAATCTGCTACCACTATTCCTTTCCATACG
>JAJOOH010012367.1:0-30683 GCA_029582605.1 Solanum gracilifrons
ATAAAGATATATGCAACAAAAGGTAACAAACCTCCAAACACTGGCAGCTCCGGAGGAAAGGGGCTAGCCAACCGGATAAAAGTCAATCCTGCTGCTGAGGAGGTCTACTCAGTCGTCTGTCAGGACCTGCATGCATGAATGCAGCGCTCCCAGGTAATGGGGCGTCAGTACAAAATAATGTACAGAGTATGAAAGGCAATAGTCTATGATGAGGTATCCTGATATACTCGATAATCTGATAAATAAATCAAGGATAAGATAAGTGTACTGACCTTCTCCTAAATCTAAACTTATCAAAAAAAATGAAACAACAACCTAACCAAGCCCCTATAAGCTCGGCAGGTACAAACAGAACACAAGACCACCTACTCGGCCCCCATAAGCCCAGAAGGTGCCAATCAGCCTATATACCTCTACCAGTAGTCCCCTATCCCCGTAGGTAATCACATAGCCCTCTTAGGCATTAATATAGCCCCGTAGGCAGCAGATAGCTCTCTTAGGTATCAACGTAGCTTATAGACAATTCATAGCCCTCTTAGGCAATAACATGGCCCTGTAGGGAGCACTTAGCCTTCTTAGGCGTCAATATAGCCCTGTAGGAAACTCATAGCCTTTCTAGGCACAATAAAGTCCTATTAGACAACATCATAGCCCCCATAGGCAGTTCATAGCTCAACAGCTAACCACAATAGCCCCAAGGGAAACAACAAACAATTAACTAGGCTGAAGGCGAGCAATTTGGCTATAAACAATATATATGAATAATCTCCAAGTCGTTCTTAACTCAGGGTCTTTCTTAATAGATTGTGAGTCCCTAAAATGAGGGGATATAACCACCCAATCAGCCAACCATTTACAATACATCTACAAGATCACCAACGTTAACTACATCTAAGGAAACATGTCGATAAAGGGAATAACCTTAACATACCTTTCCAATGAACGCTCGAAAGACCGTAGTTCCTTCACAAAAGTTGTTCCTTATGTCCTAAGCTTCGCAAACACTATATATACACAGCTGGTATGCACCTATAAACAATTTATAATTAATCTTATATCGGCAGATTTTCCATATTGCCCCAACTTGTCGAAACGTCCGTAGAAATTCATAAAAACAATCATAAAAGAGTCCCGAGATGATTACCTTAGTTAACCAAGTTAAAACCTTGAAGAAACACCAATATTTACAAATTTATATCTTCAAAAACCAGCTCCAAACACAGCAAATAGAAGGGAAAAATGATTGCCACGTGTAGGGATTACGTTTCTAGGCACAGGGGCAATGTTTAATGGTAGAAATCATCAAAACTAACCTTCATTATGCTAGGACTTCATAGAAACCCTCTCCTAAGCTTTCTCTCTGGTTTTAGAACTGAAATGAACTGTTTCCATGGCTAAAAATGTTAAATAGCCGACATACCATGTTTCTTTAGCCGACCCGGATCCGACCCCGATTCTGCCCTGGCAGTCCCTAGTAAAACCCTCATAACTGTTTACTCGGATGTACGTTTGATACGGGGTTTTGTGCGTTGCAAAATAGACTCGTAGGCCTTCGATTTAATGGGTAATAGGCCTTCTAAATCTTTATATATTGGGAGAAAACATCCAATACATTTGACCCAAATTTCAAAGAAATCTTTAAAAAGGAACTTATGATAACTTTCGCCAACTTTTATTTTGCCACTTACTTAACTTCAAAAATTGAGATAAAACCTTTGAACACTTAAAATATGACATACCACATCCTTTTTAATTTATTACTCACCCTCTTTGTCTTTCCACGAAGGTACGAGTTAATTTAGACATTTCGGAAAAGTCGGGGTGTTACAAAATCGATGGTCTGTAGGTATTGGGTTGTCATGGGTTCAAATCGGGAGAGTGAATCTTAAACCCTTTTCTACTCATGCAACTTGAGAGAGTGAATGGACTAAAGCGAAAGCTGTGCTTCATAGCTGCTTATTGGTGTTCGAGAGAAACTAATTTGATTCAGGGTAAATTGTTCGAGAGATAGTTTATCCCCACTAAAGTCTAACTTATTCACTTATTTGCAGTTGTTTACTATTAATTGCAATTACCCAGTTATTTACCTTGTCCCATAATCGAATCACATCCCAAAAATTCCATCTCCATATTCGTAGTTTCGTGTTATTTGCTGTTTTAGTTGATAATTGAGTACAAAACCCCCTTTTATATTTGACACTTGTGTCAGCCCAAACTTGAATTATGTTTTTCTTCGTAAATGTTTTTTAGCTATGATTGACTTGAGCATATTTATGCTTTTCTATTGATTCTTGAGTATGAACCACTCCTTTGGGACTCGACCCCAACTCACGTGTTAGGTTATATAACTATTGAATGATCATTGACACCTAGTATTGGATGAAGTGTCTTTGATAACATTATTAATCAAAATGGTGCCGCTGCTGGGGAGTGGTGTTACTTGAGAGTTTTTAGTTAAGTTGAATTTTGTTCTTGTTAGTTATAGTACTACTTACTTAATTTTTAGTTTTGGTTTGTGTGTTTCTATTTTGAGCAGAGACTTGGAGCATATTTGGTAGCAACAGTAACCTATTGGATCACCTTCCTTCGAAATTGATGATGTTTAGGGACAACATCCTAAATTTCAAGCAATTGGACGGTGAATCCATGTATGAGTTGTGGCAAAGGTTTAAAATCCTATTGCAACAGTTCCCAACTCATGATATTCCGGATAAACTGCTTCTGAAATGTTTCTACCAGGATCTTAGCCCCGAAAATAGAATAATGGCTGACCAATTCTCTTTGGGTTTCTTGATGTAACACTCCTATGAGACCGAAGCCAACTCCTTGATTGCGTGGCCAACACCAACAAGGACACTGAGAAGGACCAGCACTTGCCACATTGTTAGGTTAGCTAGATGCCTTGACCCAAAAGGTCAAGGACTTGGCGGTACTGTCCAAAACGACGGATAGGTACATCTCCCCTTATGAGTGTCAAAAGATGAAGAAGCAAGAGGGCGGGAAAATTGAAGAGGTCCTCTTACTCATTCTACACAAAGTCAAAGGACTTGACAAAGTGTTGGAGGAGATGAGAGAAAATGTCTTGATGCTGAACCAAATGGCGACCTCATATACTATGCTCATTCAACTTCTAGGGTCCTAAATGGACCAAGTGCTGAGTGATCTACCCAGAACAAAAGGAGGGGTTTCCTTACGAAAATGAGGTAAACCTCACTAATGGAGCTTAAGTGGGGACTTGCGTCGTTCCACGACGTTAACTAAGGCGCTTCTTGGGAGGCAACCCAAGTGTTTATCGCTTTATTTTTTATTTAAGAAATAATGGTGTGTTGAATATGCATGTCAAAGTGTGGAAAGTGTGTGAGAACTGCAAGTTGGTGATCCAAAGTTCCAGTTGGCGAACCCCACATAGACCGTTGTTGGACTCAAGATAACTTTGAAGTGGAGTCTGGAAAACTCGACGACCTAAGGAAATTCTGGGCGAGTCGCCGACCAGTTTGGCGATCGCGATCTAGTCCGCCGTTTGGACACCCACATTAACTGGAGGTCCTGTAAAACTCAATTAGGTAAGTGACCACTTGGTGTGTCACCGAGTAGGTCAGCGAGCGCAACTAACGTCACTGAGTGGGCGAGAACTGGATGGTTTTTAAAAGTCTAAATGTTTAAACCTCCAACTCTTTCACTTTCTCTCACTTTTGAACTTCACAAACTCACATCCGCACTTCAGTGTATATATTTTAGCATTTTAGAGTAGTTTGGTTGTTGATTTGTGCTCGGATTGGGATTACATTGCCGCCTAGCATTTCAGCATCAATTTAATCGGCATAAAAGGATGGTTTTCCAAACCCCGTGTTCACTTCTAATATTTTGTACTCATTTGCAATAGTTTAAATTGATTGAAGAGTGTTGGGCCTCTATGATAGGATCAGTATGTTTAGATGCCTGATTTGATTTGATAATCTTTCCCGTAATGTTTTGAGTGTTGAAATCCCATATTCTTGTGCTTTAAAATGAATTAAATTTTGTGGGGTTGTGCTTGCATGTTGTTTAGTTTAGTTGGGTGAAGTCTGAGTAGCCTGTATTTGTGCCAAACGACGTAATTTGCTCGATGATAGAATCGGTGATGTCCTTCTTAAGGGAAAAAGTCATCAATTGGTCAAATTTGGCAAAACTGGGAAAAGTCTAAGTATCCCGGGGTAATAGTGTTATGGGTCTAGTTTTAATTTTAGTTGTACATGATTTGATTTTGTTTTTGGGGGTTGCGAGGTTGAATTCGAGAAGTTAAGTTGAAAGTAGGCACGTTGGGTCATTTGGCGAGCTGGGTCGAGCTTATCGAACCACTCGGCATTTCGCTGAAGGTCCTCGTATCACCTTTAATTTCATGCTTAATGTGTTGTTGGGCTCTGTAACTTTTGGCGAGAAGCTTGAGGTCGCTAAAGGCACTCGGCGACTCACCGAAAGACTTCTCGATCACCTTTTGTCTACACCCCTAAGCCCTTTTTACAGTACAACTTTCGGCGGGCTAGCCCTTGCTCACTTAAAACTGTCACCGATTCACCGAAAAGGCCCTTCCCATTGCCGACTTGCCAAGAGTTTAGAGCCAATCCTTTTGGCGACCCCGATTTGGCTTGCCAAAGTGATTCGGCGAATCGCTGACTAGATCGACGAGTCTATCTGCAACTGTTTTTCTGTGATTTTGATTGAGTTGTTTCTAACATTTTTTTGATGTTCTGCAGATATGGTTCGAACAAATATAGACATAACACCCAGAAAAAAGTATGGGGTATCACTATAAATGAAGGGGGATCAAATCCTCCAAAGAAGGGCAGACAAGAGCCTCATCTAGCTGACAAAGGCAAGGGCAAGAGGCCCATATCTGATAGGATGACTATTGGTTCCCATGCTACTTTACCTGAGCCTAAGGATGACCAACCTTTGCAGTCTTGGCTGAATGAAATCTGGGTTAGATCTCAACCCGACTCAGTTAGAGTCCCTCCTGCTTCCATACCAGCAGATTCAGTGCCAGCTCCGGCACCTCCTGTGGCTCTTGTGCCACCAATTGTTCCTCCTCCCAGGCTCCTAAACCGGTTGAAAGGCGATGGTTTGCGAACCATCCAATAAGAGAAGTTGCTCTCGACAAAAGGCTTGGGGGGCAAGCACTCAGATCTGAGGGACACTCTCCATTACTATAGTTTTGATCAGTTTACCAAGCCCCGAGGTCCTTACATTCCTTCATGGGTCCGAGAGTTCTGTACAACCTACGGTGACTTGGTTCCGAAGAGCAAGAAAAAGGTGAGCGAGTTCAGACTAGTGATGTCTGTCATGGTACAAGGACATACCTACAATAGCCTCTGTGCTTACTCTAGCCTCCGAGCCTTCAGGCACTTCTGCCCCTCCTTCATCTTCTTCACAGGCTCCAAGTACCTCTACTTCCTCCCAGCAGACAAAGATTACTCTGGCAATGATCCTGAAGATGGGGCATCTGGCCCATTTACCTGATGTGAGGGTAACTCTGTTAGAGATATTTTTTCCCTTGATGATTGAGGTCGCTACTCTGGCTGCAGTGACCCCCCTCCGAGCTTCTGTTGTTGATCTGACTACTAGAGTCACAACTTGTGAGAGCAGGAAGGGGAGGACCTCCGAGGTTATAAATTTGAGAGTCGAGGTAGCTGACTTAAGGAAGGACGTAGACTATCTAAAGTCTACTGACTTCACTTCATTACTGGAGGCTGTAGATGATTTAGACGCTCCTGAGACTTCAGAGATTCCTTCGGCTACCACCGGAGATGTACACAGAGATGAGGTAGCAGTTGATGAGTCGGATGCTGAGACCGACGAGGAACAAATAGATATACTAGAGGAGAGCATATATGGGGACTTGTCGGATCTTGAGGAGATGATTATGCGGTCGATGATCCAGACATCGCTGACCGAGACATCCATGGCAGCTCCTAGCGGGTCTGGTACGACTGTTCCTTCTAAGGTGACTCCGGGTACAGAGGCCCGAGATCAGATTAATGCACCGGGCACTGATGCCCAGACAGATGGAGCGAATGTGTAGACATGATCCCCTCTTTACCTCCCTATCTGTCTTACTTTATTTTAACTTTTGGATATTTTTGCTTGCACTTGAGGACAAATGACTTTATTTGTGGTGGGGTGAGGCACACATTTTGTGATCTTTTGTGAATATTGATGTTTTGTTTATATATTTGGGTTTTGAGATGAAATTGTGTTTTTATACTACTATTGTGGATGGTTGAGCCTGTGGCTTCTCGCTTTTAATTGTAAATGATTTTTTAACCTTCCAAAAAAAATTGCCACCTCTTGTTTGTGCTGAATATGGCTGTTCTTTTGCCAATTTTACTATCGGTTTTGATCAATACCGATGACTTGAATAGCTCTCATAATTGAATAAAAATGAATGTGCGGCTATGATGAGCCCAAATGAAGTTGCATACTCAATATGTGAACTTCTTGCATCTCGTTGTGACTAGCCAAGTATCGAATTGAGTCTCTTGTGATGAACAATGCACACTAGCAAAAGTGTGAAGCCTTGTTTGACTTTGGTGTCAATGCCTTGTGTGATGAGCTTACCGTGAACCATGTGTGATGACATCTAGAATTTACCCCGTTGGTCTAGTTGACTAAGTGATGTGAACTCTTGAGATGATCTTAGGCAACTTTAAAGAGTGTTAAACAATTTGACATTATCCCTCTTTTGATGGCCTACCTTGTGTGTGTGTGAACCTATTTTGAACACCACTTTGAGCCTTAACCTTTTCTTGGAAGAAGTTTGATGAAAACATAACCTTTCTTGATCCATTACCTATAATCCTTATGATTTGTCGACTATTTGAATAGTCAACTTAGGCCAAAAGCCTAAGTTGGGGGTGTGGTAAAAAGAAAAGAGGAATCAAGAAAATGCAAAGAAGTCCCTTTGCCCATGTTTTGAGAAAAATGGAACCCCTCCATACAAAAAAAAAAAAAAGAGAGAAAAAGAAGAAAAGAATGAAAACGAAAAAGAATAAGAAAGTTGTGGAATAAAGTGTGAAAATGCAAAAAGAAATGGGGTTCCCAAAAATCCATGGAAAGTGAATAATGGGATGATTTGTGCGCACGAATAAAAATGATAAAGAAAGGGAAAGGAAGTTTTGTTCATACCACATTTCATATGGACTATAGCCATTGAGCCTAAATGACCATACCTTTGCACTCAACCCCGTTACAGACCTTGAAAATACCTTTTTGATCTTGAGTGAGCTGAAGCAAGTGTTGATTGGAAAATATGGGTAAACCTATAGATGAAATCATACATTGTGTTCATCTTTTTGAGTGTGAGCGTTGCATTTGATTTTGGAGCTTTATATTATGAACCGTTGTGTGTGAATATGAAATCATTCTTTGTGTAAGGGCATTTGAGTACCTTTGTTGACCTTGAACTTGCATTTTAAGCAAGTATTTTGAGCTTGAGATTCTTTGATATTGGTGAGTTACAACATGACTCTTTGAGTGCACAATTGATCCTTGCATGAGTAAGTTAAGTCTTTTTGTGTTCATTCATGATTGAAACTTGTGTAGCACTGTTTGAGACATCCTTTTGGAACTACTAAACTTGAGTTTTACTTGAGGACAAGCAAAAGTTTAAGTTGGGGGTGTTGATGAGTCCACATTTTGAACTCATTTAGGGCTTTATTTGAATAGATTTAGTGTCCTCAAATGCATACTTTGTGCCTATAACTCATGTAAATCCTTGAATTTTAAGTATTTGGATTGAGGGACAAAGCATGGACACTATTGAGCAAAAAGGAACAAGGCAGCTGAAAGAACGAAGGAAAAAAAGGCCTGAGGATCGCCTAATCCATTAGGCGAGTCACCGAACGGCCAGGGTCTCGCCTAATGTTCCAGAGTGCCAAGCCCTGAAGGAGAAAATCTAGTCGGTGAGAGAAAGAAGCAGTCGGCAAGTCGCCGAACGGTTCCGTGATGTAGTGCTAGATAACCCAAAGTTTTAAAACCTCAAGGATACAATGCTATATCGCCCAAAGTTTCAAAACCTCTAGGATGCGGAAGGCAAAAGCAAAACTGCGATGAAAATGAGCAAAGGGCGGATCGCCTAGTGGATTGGCGATCCCGACTAACTGCGCCGAATTGTCCTTCGCAGCACACTTTTTGACAACTATAAATCCTTGTTTAAATTTTTAGCTTAATATGTTATGTTTTGTTCAATCATATTATTATTCAGTTTTTGAAGTCTAAAGGTTAGAACTGAATAGAGAGACAATATTTCTTTAGCTTTGAAAATTTGAAGATTTCCATTTCTAAGAAATTGGAAGTGGGTGTTGAAGATTCTTCATCTTAGACCTTTGTAAAGACTATATCAATCCAACCTAGTTGATGGAAACATAACTTGGTAATGATTTCTACCTTTTCACTATATCTAGCTAAAACCCCAATTCTTGGGGTGTGATTATGTGAATATGGGTTGATTTAAATGTTGGGTATTGTTAATTGATAGTTTATTTGCTGTTTAAAAGTGCTTTCATTTACTAATTGTAGTTGAATTTAATGGATTGTAGTTGCAAATACAATCTTAACTTCGTGTTTTTGGCTTGCTCGAGAGAGAGGTTTTAAAACCAAAATTACTGAATCGATGATATGTGGGTATTGGGTTGTCATTGGTTCAACTTGAGAGAGTAAATCCTAAACTCTTTTCCACACATTCAACTCGAGAGAGTGAATGGACTAAAGCGAAGGTTGTGCTTCATTGCCATTTATTGGTGTTCGAGAGAAACCAATTTGATTCGGGGTAAATTGTTCGAGAGAAAGGTTATCCCCATTAAAGTCTAGTTTATTCACTGATTTGCAGCTGTTTACTATTAATTGCAATTACCCGGTTGTTTACCTTAGCCCATAATCCAATCACATTCCAAAAATTCCATCTCCATATTCATATTTTTGTGTTATTTGTTGTTTTAGTTGACAATTGAGTACCAGCCCCCTTTTTATATTTGACACTTGCGTCACCCTAAACTTGAAATATGTTTTTCTTCATAAATGTTTTTTTAGCTATGATTGACTTGAGCCTATTTATGCTTTTATATTGATTCTTAAGTAGGAACTACTCCCTTGGGACTCGACCCAAACTCACTAGTTGGGTTATATTATTATTGAATGATCGTTGACACATAGTATTGGATGAAGTGCCATTGATAACGTTATTAATCAGTGGGTCCACGAGTCGTGCTGGCTTTCCGTGGTTTGGGTCAGTAAGATGCCATCTTGGCCCTTGACCTACAGAGCAAGCCCACGAGGCGTGGATGGACTTACGTTTTTGATAGCTTTTTGGTTCTTGGGCAGTTTTGAGGTTTAGAATTTAGGGTCCTCCTCAAGGACCCTTGGTTTGTCCTTGGGGAGTCGTACCTTGATGTTTAGCCCCTAAACCCCTCAACCTAAGCTTCGGACATCACTTTGCAACTTCAAACCCCATATCAAACTCAAAAATGAACTCGTTAGGCTCTAGTTTCACCTACTATATTTATAGGTCGTAAAACTTAGTTTACACTTAGACTTGTGCTTGCCATATAGTTGTGGTATGTGTAGCCTTTAGGCCTTGCTTCATCTCTGATGTCAATTCGAATGACTTAGCTCCTTATGGACTAGTGTAGCAGACCTGAGTCTATAACAATGAGCATTAGTTTTGGCTTTGAACCAACTTTGATGACCTTCTATTCACTCTCCTTCTTTTTGTGGCCCTGTATGCGATATTTAAGGCTTCACGCTTTGCTGGGCAACTTGGGATTGGATTTGGTTCGAGCTTGAAGCATTATTTTGATTACTTGGGACTAGACATAATTCCATGATGGTATTGATGATAATTGCTATGAGTTCCTTCGACATTTGACGCCTCTGGTTTTACTCTTTTGTGAGGTAGCTGAAGCCCTTGTGAGTCTACTATTTTGCTGGGTGGCCCCTTTATTGGTTACTTATGGCTAGAGGCCTGAGTGTATCTTCTAGGCTTATGGGGTTCCACCTAGGTTTAGTTTAGTTGTACTTAGTTCTATATAGTCTGGTATACTTGTGTGTTTTTTCTCTGAATTCCGCTTTGGCCTTTG
The DNA here is from genome assembly GCA_029582605.1 of Solanum gracilifrons. Taxonomy (NCBI): domain Eukaryota; kingdom Viridiplantae; phylum Streptophyta; class Magnoliopsida; order Solanales; family Solanaceae; genus Solanum; species Solanum gracilifrons. Next base: position 10,110 of record JAJOOH010012367.1, read on the forward strand.
TTTGTCCCTATTCTATCAATCGTCCTTTAATACCTATTCTCACTTGTACATTACTAATACCTAGTAGAGTCCTATGAATCGGTGTGGAGACATCTGTATCCTATCTTTGTGAGGCTACATGGTGTCATTAAGAGCTTTATCTATTTTGTATCTCTTTCATGAATTGTATGTGTTATTGGTTTCTTGAAATGTCACGTGTATCATTATTTTGCATCATGGCTCATACGCATTATGCACTGGTTAGGAGTAGGGGTTGACCTCCCCATAGGCTGGGGCTACAAAATCTACCCTAGGCTGAGAGAGAAATCCTATCATTCCCAGAGCTTAACCTCTTGACGTAACACGTGACCTAGGATCACGTGTGACCCCAAGTTAACCCTAAAGCTGGAATTTCGTAAGCAAACTAAACATATTTAAGAAAACATAAACCAATGTGGAAGCTAAATCAATTTATAATTGATAGTGGAGAATACCCTAAACTGGTCTAAATATATAAAACTTTCTTATAGTTTAGTGATATTGAAAAATCACTTAGACTCTAAAGTTGAATCTAATACTATGTTTGAAAAGCCTATACTGACTAGAGTTGTTAGGACATCCCCCCAGCTAACTCTAGCAAAACTTAAAACAGAAATAAAAGTCTGAATATGAAAAATATGTCAATTGTCCTCGAAGTATGAGGACTCACCACTGAAGCTATTGAATGCGGATCGGGAACCAATCTATGCGTGATCTGCATAATGAATACCTAAGCCTACATCAGGAAAGGATGTAGCGCAGAGTATGCATCAGTACTTGGAATGTACTCAACATGCAAGATATAAATAATATATGAACAAATACATAGGCTGAATAAAGCATAACTGAGCAATGATATAATCTGAATAAGAGTGTACATACTGAAACATAACTCAAAAGCTGATCTAAATGCAATGACCAAGTACTGATTATGAACATAACATGCTGAGATTGAATACTGAAGTATAAACTGAAAACCTGGTCAAATGCACTAAAGTCTGACTGGGGGAGCTACTATTAACCGACATAAAACAATGTGAGCTAAAGGCGGAGTTTGATGTATGCGCCCCATCGAGAGGACCCAATCTACCATGCCAAGGGTAACGAAGTAAACCATCTCTCCCTTGGGAGAAAACCTCAACTTCTGCTGATGAACTGCACCCTTCAACTGAAGAATTATAGGATAACTATCTTGTTTTTCTTGAACCTCCACTACAGGTGAAGATTCTGACCCATTCTGAACTATCACACCACCGTCTGATATGTCCATAAGGCAAACTCCTAAGCGAACAAGCCGGTGAACATCTTTGGCTAACTCTTTCTTTTTTTCCTCAACATGTGTCACACCACCCATATGAAGTCTGCTGAGAGCATCAACTACTACAGTGGGCTCACCAGGATGTTAAAGCACACTCATGTCATAGTCTTTGAGAAATTCAAGCCATTTCCTCTAACAAAGATTCAACTCTTTTTTGGTGAACACATGATGAGTCCACAATTTGGACTCATTTAGGGCGTTATTTAAATAGATTTAGTGTCCTTAAATGCTTCTTTTGCGCCAATAACCAATGTAAAATCTTTAATTTCCAAGTATTTGGATTGAAGAACAAAGCATGGACACTAATTTGCGAAAAGGAATGAAGCAAGCTGAAAGACGGAAGAAATGAAGGTCTGGTGATCGCCAAGTCCCTTTGGAGAGTCACCGAATGGCCACCATCTCGCCTAAAGTTCCAGTGTGCCAAGCCCTGAAGGAGAAAATCAAGTTGGCAAGAGAACAGAGCAGTCGGTGAGTCGCCAAGTGATTCCGCAATACAGAGTTAGATTGCCTAAATTTCCAGAACTTGAGGATGTTGAAGGCCAACGGAAAAATGCGATGGAACTGACGTAAGGGTGAATCATCAAGTTAATTGGTCAGCCTGACTTACTGTGCCAAATGGATCTTCGCATCATATTTTGGGTGACTATAAATACGTTTTTGAACATCTTGTTTTATATCTTTTCATTAATTTTTGATCTAAGAATTATCTTTGACATTGAACTCTGTGTATTGAGACAAGTTCTCTTTAGTTTTGAAGAATAAAAGTTTTCCATTTTTGAGAAATTGGAAGTGGGTCTTTGAGATTCTTCAATTTGGACCTTTGTAAAGACGAAATTAATCTTACCAAGTTGATGGAAACACAATTTGGTAACAATTTTTATCTTTTTTGATGTCTAACTAAAATCCCAATTCTTGGGGTGTGATTATGTGATTATGGGTTAATTTAGCTTATGGGTATTGCTAATTGTTAGTTTAAATGCTATTTAGAAGTGATTTCAATAATTAATGGTGGTTAAAATTAAAGGATTGTAGTTGCAAATGTAGTTCTACCTTCGTGTTTTTGCCTTACTCGAGAGAGAGGTTTTAAAACCAAGATTATTGGTTGATGGTCTGTGGGTATTGGGTTGTCATGTGTTCAGCTCAAGAGAGTGAATCCTAAACCATTTTCTACACATTTAGCTCAAGAGAGTGAATAGACTAAGGCATAGGTTGTTCTTATTTTGTATGCTTGTTGATGTTCGAGAAAAATTGACTTGATTCGGGGTAAATTGTTTAAGAGAAAGTTTACCTCCTCTATAGTCTAGCCTATTCACTGATTTATAACTATTTTCTAATAATTGCAATAACCCATTTGTCTACATTAGCCTATAATCGAATCACATCCCAAGAACCCATCTCATTATTGTTATTTCTTATTCTTTGTTATTGCTATAGCTGATAATTAAAACCAAAACCCCTAGTTATTTGACATTCGTCTCACCCCCTAGTTCGAATTATGTTTTTTTTAGATAATGTTTATTCCTATGATTGACATGAGCATATTCTTACTTTCCTATTACATCTTAAACACTTACCACTCCATGTGGGATTCGACGCCAAATTATTTAGTTGGGTTATTATACTGACTAACGATCGTTAACACTTAGAATTAGATGAAGTGTTCTTGAAACGTTAAATCAAAATGGCGCTGCTGCCGGGGAGTGGTGTTGGTTATGATTTTTTAGTTAACTTGAGTTTTGTTCTTGTTAGTTCTAGTTGAACTTACTTAATTTTAGTTTTGGTTTTCATGCTGCTTATTTAGTACTGAAGAAAATAGCATGTTTTGTAGCAACGGTGACCAAATGGACCTCTCTCCTTTGATGATGATGATTCTTAGGTATAACATCCTAAGTTTCAGACAATTGGAGGGTGAGTCAGTCCATGAGTTGTGGTTGAGATTTCAGTCTCTATTGGTGCAATGCCCAACTCATGGAATTTTAGATAAAATGCTGCTAGACTACTTCTATAGAGGTCTTGGTCCAAAGAACAGAGAAGTGGCTGATCAAATTTCTTTGGGTGGTCTTAAATGACAACCCTATGCAATAGCAGCCCAACTCCTTTATCACATGGCCAAGACCAACAAGGACTCTCAGAAGGATCAGATTTTGGCCATACTACTGACTTAGTTAAATCTCGTGGCCAAACAACTTATGGAATTGGAGGTACCGTACAAAAAGAAAGATCAGTACATTCCCCCTCATGAGCGCAGAAAGTCCAAGGAGCACAACGGTGAACGAGTAGAAGAGATTCTCTTAGTTATTTTCCACAAAGTCGAAGAACATAACAGAGTGTTGAATGAGATAAAAGATAATGTCTCACTATTGAATTAGATGACTGCTTCCCATTCCATATCTCTTCAGCTACTGGAGACACAAATGGGTCATATAATGTCTCATCTCTATCTCACAAATCATGAATGAGTAGGGAAGTCGTGCCACAAAGTTAACTAAGGCCTTTCTTGGGAGGTAACCTTAGTTTTTACCGCTTTCTTTTTGTTTTAGAAATAATCGTGTGTTGATTTTGCAGGTTAGACTATAGAATGTGTGAAAAGTGCACGTTGGCGAGCCAAAAGTCCAATCGGTGACTCGCCAAAGAGATTGGCCAGCCCGACTTAGACAGCCGTTAGACTCATGGAATTTCGAAATTGGAGTTTGTAAAACTCGATGAGCCCAGGAGCGAATTGGCAAATCGCCAACGATGTCGGCGATCACGATTTTGTCTGTCGTTTGGACCCCCACATTAACTCGAGGTCCTATAAAACTCGGCGAGGTAAGTACCCAATCTGCGTGTCGTCGAATGGGTCCATGAGCAAAACTTATGCCGCCGAATGGGAGAGAACTGGATGGTTTTAAAGGCCAAAAGTTCAAAATCTTTCACATTCCCTCACTTTTCAACTTTCCAAACTCACACCCGTTCTTTAGTTTTTCGTAATTTTTCTTTATTATCGCTTTTTAGTCGTCATTTGTCTGTTCGGAGTTGTAATCTTTGCCGCCTAGATTTTCAACTTGTTTATTCGGCTTATAAGGTTGGTTCTCTGAACCCCGAATTCTTATTTTGAGATTTTACTCATTTGCAATTTATCTTATATTAGTGAACTGTGCTGGGCCTCTCTGAATCATAATTGTGTATGCGTGTTCCTATTTTAATTCTAATATCATGCCTAGAATGCCTTTATTATTAAATTCCCAAATTTTTTGTACTTAAAATTGATCAAAATTGTTGGGTTGTGCTTAAATGATTGTTGGGTCTAGTCGGGTGAAGTCTAAGTAACCCGCATTTGTGCTAAATGACGTATTTTGCCCAATGATGGAGCGGTAGACGTCATTCTTAAGGACAAAAGTCGTCAAAGAGCCAAAATTGGCCAAACCAGGAGAAGTCTGAGTATCTCGGGGGCATGGGTATAATGGGTATAAGTTTAATTGAATGAGTGCATGTTTTGATTTTGTTTTCGGGGGCTGCGGGGTTGAATTTAGAAAAAGAGGTTGAAAGTAGGCACGTTAGGCCGTTGGGCCGTTTGGCGAGCTGGGTCAAGCCCGTCGAACCACTCTGCAGTTCGCTGAATCTCCCTAGATCGCCTTTAATATCTTGCAATTCTTGAGTTTGGATTCTGTAACTTTCGGCGAGAAACCTGAGTTTGTCGAGTGCACTCGCCGAAAGTCCTTCTTGATCGCCCTTTCTGTGCCCCTAACCCATAAAATGCACTGTAATTTTGAGCGAGCTAGCTCTTGCTCGCTCAATGCTATCGATGATTTGCTAAAAGGCCCCTCCATCGCCGATATGCCAATTTTTCCAAAATTTTTTGAGCCAATCCATTTGGCAAGCCATAAATTGGCGACTCGCCGACCGGTTCGATGAGTTTGTCTGCAACTGATTTTGTTGCTTTTGCTTGAACTGTTCCTAATTCTTTTTGATGTTTTTGTAGATATGGCTAGACATGCCATCCCGTAAAAGAGTATAAGGCATTGTTATAAATGAAGGAGGAACCAACCCTCTTAAAAAGGGAAGAACAGAGCCTTCAAAGGGAAGAAATGGCAAAGGTAAGAGGCTAGCAAATGAGGTTCTGGAGCACAACTCTAGCAGCGAGAGAGAAGACCTTAACTCCCAAGCTATATTATCTGAGCTGGAGGATGACCAACCATTACAGTCCCGGAGAATGGAGATCTATGCTAGATCTCATCCTGACTCAGCTAGAGTCCCAGCAGCCTCCTCTCCAATAGATACATTGCCAGCTCCGGCACCTCCTGTAGCTCCAGTACCACCAATCGTTCCTCCTCTCTGGCTACTAAACAGGTTGAACGCCGATGGGTTGCGAACGATCCTTGAGGAGAATCTACTATCTACGGAGGGCTTAGTGGACAAATACTTCGCAGTGAGGGATACCCTCCACTTGGACCGGTTCGAATAGTTCACCAAGCCCCCAGGCCCCTATATTCCTACATGGGTCTGGGAGTTTTATACCAGTGCGTTCAGACCGGTGAAGTCGGTCATGGTTTAAGGGATGGAGGTCGGGTGCAGTAGTGATTACATTAACACTGTACTTGACAGGGCTTTAGGTACTACACTGGCATATGATGTCTTTCCTGCTACTCAGTCCCTGGATGACTTGAAGGCCTGGCGTGCACCATTGATTTCTGATACCACCCAGAGGTGGATCGAGGCAAGGAGTCCCCCATCGAGAACATGGACATGAATGTTGCTGCTCGGTTCTAGTTTGGATTTATCAGTAGCACCATCATGTCATCCCAGAATGAGTCTGTTATCTGCCACCCTAAGACGACCTACCTTGGGTCGATCATATCTAGGAGGAGCATCAACCAGGAACTTATCATAGAGTAGGAGATGGCCATGAGGGTCAAGCAGAGACAGGCCTCTCTACTATTCTAGATGCTGATTACATAGCTGTGTCGACGTGCTCGTGTTCCTTTTGTCGAGATGAGATATTTTGAGGTCACCCCTACATCCTCCACTAATATTCGGTATATTGAGGCCAAGTACACTCGGGAGTAGGAAGACATGAGGAGAGCAGCTCCGGTGGACACATCCTCAGAGATTGGCATAGAGACTATTCCTACAGAGGCATCCTTGCCTACTCTAGGCTCCGGGACTTCAGGTACATCTTCTCCCACTTCTTCCTCCTAGGCTCCTGGTGCTTCTACCTCTTCCCAGCCCACCGGGATTACTCAGGCTATGATCCTAAAGATGGGGCACCTGGCCCATTCGGCTGATGTGAGGGCTACCCGATTAGAGGCTGCAGTCCCATGGATGATTGACAATGCCATTCTTATTGCACTGACCCCCCTCCAGACTTATGTTGATGATTTATACTGCGAGAGTCTCGGCTCGTAAAAGTAGACATGGGGAGTCTTCTGAGGTGACGACTTTGAAAGCCGAGGTCACAGATTTAAGGAATGATGTGGATTACTTGAAGTCCACAGACTTCGTTTCACTATTGGATGGAACAGATGATGTAAATTCCCCGATTACTTCTGAGATTCCTTTGGCCACCACCAGAGATGTACGTCAGGATGATATGGCAGGTGATAAGTCAGAGGCAGAGACCGATAAGAAGCAAATAGGTTTACGAGATGATGAGGTTTATGATGATCATGCGGACCTTGAGGATGCGATGTTCGAGAATGCACACCACACTTATTTGAGAGACACCACCATGGGTCGGTCCAATGGAGCCAGTACTTCTGATGTGACTCCACACACTGATGCCCAAGATCAAAGTGTTTCACCGAGCACTGATTCCCCCAACAGATAGAGAGACTGTGAAGACATGACTTTTCTTTACCTCCCTCTCGGTCCCTTTTTATTGATTTTTGGTTATTTTAAATACATTTGAGGACAAATAGCTTTTTGTTTTGTGGTTGGGTGAGGTATTTCCATACCCTTCTCTTCTGATTAGTGTTTTGTTTGTACATTGGGTTTTGTGCTATAAATTGTGTTTTGGAACTATTTTTTTTTGTGGATGTTTGAGCTTGTGGCTCCTTGTTTTAATTGTAAATGGTTTTTTACCCTTTTTGAAAATTTTGTGCCACCTCTTGATTGTGTTTGAATGTGGTTGTTCTTGTGCGTATTTGAGTGTCAGTTGTGATCAATACCGATAACATGAATAGTGATCTCAATCGAACAAAAATAAATGTGGGGCTATGATGAGGTTAAATGAAGTTGCATAGAAAATATGTGAACTTTTTGCATCTCGTTGTGACTAGCCGATTATCGAATTGAGTCTCTTGTGATGAAAATCGCACACTAGCGAAACTGTGGAGTCTTGTTTGATATTGGTGCCAATGCCTTGTGTGATGAGATTACGGTGAACCATGTGTTATGACACCTAGAATTTGCCTCATTGGTCCAGTTGACTAAGTGAAGCAAGATCCTGAAATGATCTTAGGCAACAATTTTAAAGAGTGAAACAATTTGACATTATACATCTTTTGTGGCCTACCTTGTGAGTGTGTGAACTTTGTTTGAGCACCCTTTGAGCCTTACCTTTTCTTGGAAGAAACTTGATGCAACTGTGACCTTTCTTTATCCCTTCACCCTTAATCCTCATGAGATGTGGTTTGTTTGAATAAGTCAACTTAGGCCAAAAACCTAAGTTAGGGGTGTGGTCAAAAGATAAGGTAAATCAAGAAGTGCGAAGAAGTCCCCTTGGACCCATGGTTTTGAAAAAGATGAAACCCCTACATACAAAAAAAATGAAAGAGAAAAAGAAGAAGAAAAGAAAAAGAATGAAAATGTTTCGAAATAAAGTTGCAAAAGAAAATGGGGTGTCCAAAGTTTTATGGAAAGTGAATAATGGGGTGACTTTTGAGCATGAATGAGAATGAGGAACGAAATGAAAGAAAGTGTTGTTCATACCAAATTTCACGAGGATAGCAGCCACTGAGCCTAAATGACCATACCTTTACACTCATCCTCGTTGGAAGCCTTGAAAAGACCTTTTTTTTTACCTTGAGTGAGCTGAAACAAGTGTTGATTGGAAACTAAGGGCAAACCTATGAGTGAAGTCATTCATGTATTCATCTTTGTGAGCGTGAGAGTTGTTTTTGAATCTGGAACTTTAATTTGTTGAACCATTGTGTGTGAATATGGAATCACTCTTTGCGTGAGCACATTTGACTACCTTTGTTGAGCTTGAACTTACATTTGAAGCAAATATTGTGAACTTGAGAATAGTTGGTAATAGTGAGTCACAACTTGAACCATTGAGCGCACAATTGATCCTTGCATGAGTAAGTTAAACCTTGTTGTGTGCATTCATGATTGAGCCTTATGTAGCACTGTTTGAGACATCCTTTTTGAACTACTGAACTTGAGTTTTACTTGAGGACAAGCAAAAGTTTAAGTTGGGTGTGTTGATGAGTCCACGATTTAGACTCATTTAGGGCTTTATTTGGATAGATTTAGTGTCCTCAAATGCTTCTTTTGTGCCAATAACTGATGTAAAATCCTTGATTTCTAGGTATTTGGATTGAGGAACAAAGCATGGACACTAATTTGCAAAAAGAAACGAAGCGAGCTGAAATAAGGAAGAAATGAAGACATGGTGATCGCCAAGTCCCTTTAGTGAGTCGCCGAATGGCCACCAACTCGCCTAAAGTTCTAGCGTGCCAAACCCTGAAGGAGAAAATCAAGTTGGCGATAGAAAGGAGCAGTCGGCGAGTCGCTGAGTGATTCCGCGATGCAAAGTTAGATCGCCCAAAGTTAAAGAACTTGAGGATGCTGAAGGCCAAAGAGAAAAGGTGATGTAACTGACCAAAGGACGGATCACCACGCTTGACTTACTGTGCCGAATGGCCCTTCGCAACATATTTTTGGGGACTATAAATACGTTTTTAAACATCTAGTTTTATATTATTTCATCTATTTTTTATCATAAGAATTATGTTTGACATTGAGCTCTGAGTATTAAGATAAGTTCTATTTAGCTTTGAAGAATAGAAGTTTTCCATTTTTGAGAAATTGGAAGTGGGTCTTTGAGATTCTTGAATTTGGACCTTTGTAAAGACGAAATTAATCTTACCAAGTTGATGGAAGAACAATTTGCTAAAGATTTTTATCTTTTTATGATTTCTAGCTAAAACCGCAATTCTTCGGTTGGATTATGTGATTATGGGTTAATTTAGCTTATGGGTATTGCTAATTGTTAGTTTAAATGCTATTTAGAAGTGACTTCAATCATAAATTGTGGTTAAAATTAAAGGAATGTAGTTGCAAATACAGTTCTACCTTTGTGTTTTTGGCTTGCTCGAGAGAGGTTTTAAAACCAAGATTATTGATTGATGGTCTGTGGGTATTGGGTTGTCATGGGTTCAGCTCGAGCGAGTGAATCCTAAACCCTTTTCCACACATTCAGCTCGAGAGAGTGAATCCTAAACCCTTTTCCACACATTTAGCTCGAGAGAGTGAATGGACTAAGGCGTATGCTATTCTTATTTTGTATCCTTGTCGATGCTCGAGAGAAATTGACTTGATTCGGGGTAAATTATTTGAGAGAAAGTTTACCGCCTCTATAGTCTAGCCTATTTACTGATTTACAACTATTTTCTAATAATTACAATTACCAATTTGTCTACATTAGCCTATAATCGAATCACATCCCAAGAACCCGTCTCATTATTGTTATTCATTGTTATTTGTTGTTCTGTAGTTGATAATTAAAACCAAAACCCCTTGTTATTTGACATTCATGTCACCCCCTAATTTAAATTATGTTTTATTCGATAATGTTTATTTCTATGATTGACTTGAGCATATTCGTACATTCCTATTAAATCGTAAGCACATACCACTCCCTGTGGGATTCAACCCAAACTCATTTAGTTGCGTTATTATACTAACTAATGATTGTTGATAATTAAAATTGGATGAAGTGTCCTTGAAACGTTAAATCAACACATACTGGAGGCTCTTATGATATATGAACACATCTATATGAACACAATACAAGTAATGTCTCCAAATCTTTAGGGCAAATGCTACGACTACAAGCTCGAGGTCATGAGTCAGATAGGTCTTCTCATGGACCTTGAGTTGTCCAGAAGCATAAGTTATGGCCTTACCTCGATGAATCAACACACAACCTAGGCCGACCCTGGATGCATCACAATAGATCACATAACCGTCTAAATCATCTGGCAGAGATATGACAAGAGCGTAGTCAACCTAGTCTTTAGTTCTGAGAAACATTTCTAATACTTATCGGACCACTGAAACTTGACCTTTTTCTTAGTCAACTTGGTCAATGATGAAGCTATGGATGAAAATCCTTCAACGAACCTCCTATAATAACCGACCAAACCCAAGAAACTTCTGATATTTGTTGGAGAGGTGGGTTTGGGCCAAGGCAGCACCGCTTCAATTTTTTGAGAATTCACTCGGATCCCTTCACTAGATAACACATGACTAAGGAAAGCGACTGATTGCAACCAGAATTCACATTTGCTAAACTTAGCGAATAACTGGCGATCTTAGAGAGTTTACAGAACAACTCTCAGATGAGTCTCATGATCCTCCTTATTCTGAGAATAAATGAGGATATAATAAAAAAAGAGGATAACGAACAGTCCAAATACTATTTGAACACCCTGTTTATTAAGTCCGTGAAAGCTACAAGAGCATTTTTTATTCCAAATGACATAATTAAAAATTCATAGTGACCATACCGAGTCTTGAAGGCTGTTTTTGGGATGTCACTATCTCTGACTCTGAGCTGATGATAGTTGGATCTGAGGTCTATCTTGGAAAAACAACTAGCCCCCTGAAGTTGGTCGAACAAGTCATCAATTCTGGGGATGTGATACTTATTCTTGATGGTGACTTTGTTCATCTTACAATAGCCAATGCACATCCTAAGAGCACCATCTTTTTTTTACACGAATAACACTGGAGCACATCATGGAGAGATACTGGGTCTGATGAAGCCCTTATCTAAGAGGTCTTTCAATTGCTCTTTAAATTCCTTAAGCATAGCTAGAGCCATTCTGTAAGGAGGAATCTGAATAGGCTGGGTATCTTGAAGGAGATCTATTTCGAAGTCAATTTCCCTTTCGAAAAGAACTCTGGGAAGATCTTCTGGAAACTCATTTACTACTGGAACTGACTCATGAGTTGGGGTTTCGGATTTTGAATCCTTAACCGGAACAAGATGATATATATACCATTTAGAGATCATATTCCTAGCCTTAAGTTAAGAGATAAATCGACCAACAGGCATTGAGCTGCTACCTTTCCACTCTAAGACTGACTTATTTGGAAAGTGAAACTGAACGATCCTAGTGCTACAATCGACCAAAGCATAACAAGAATGTAACCAATCCATGCCTTAAATGATATCAAAATCTACCATTTCTAACTCTACAAGATCTACTGAGGTGACTTTCTGAGAGACTGTGACTGGGAAATTTCTGAGTACTCATCTAGTTATAACTGGGTCACCAACTAGAGTAGAGACTAATAAGGGTACTGAGAGAGTTTCTGGATTGACACTGAAGTTAACTGATGTATAGGGAGTTACAAAAGAAAGTGTAGCCCCTGGATCTAACAAGGCATAACCATCTAAATGGAAGGCTTGTCATCCTCCCACTCCTGGTACTAAGTGTAGGCCATTCCCTTCAACTGATAGTCAGCTAAATCTGCACTCTCGACTGGAGTGACACCCATAATGTCTGTTATCTTCTGGATGTCGCTGAGAAACTCTTGTTTCTGGTTTAGACCCATGAAACTCCTAAGGGTTCATTCGAGCGAATTACCAGATTCTTACTATAACAGTGTTAGTGTACCGTGGAGCTGGGGCCATGACCTACTGATTGACCTGGGATGATCCTAGACTGAGCAAGCACTTGGAAAGTAGCCCTAAACTCAGCATGCGTGAGTTGCTCAATCAATGGGTCTACTGGAGCTGCTGACTGATTCCTTGTGTTAACTCTTCTCGGAGGCATTTTTTGAAATGCTAAGAGTACGAGTTAGAAAGAGGTTAAATAGAGTTGATACTCTATAGCACAAGTTGGAAAATAAAGAAATGAAGTTTTATTTAGAACACTTAGTAACCTCTCTCTCATAGGTGTGGCACACTTCACACTTATGAAAGAGACTCTACTTAGTGCGACTTTCTGACATAATAGGATTCTTGAACCTAATGCTCTAATACCAAGTTTTTCACGCTCCGAGGCTACCTACTTGACGTAACCCGAGACCTAGGATCATAAGTGACCCAAAGTTAACCCTGAAGCTAGCATATCATTAAAAAACTAAACATATCTAAGAAAACATGAACTAATGCTGAAGCTAAATCAATTGATAACTGCTAGTGGGGAATACCTAAAACTGGTCTGAATATATAAAACTTTCTAAGAGTTTAGAGATACCGAACAATCACTTAAAAACTAAAGTTTAATCTAATAATATGTCTGAAAAGCCTCCACTGACTAGAGTTGCTGCGACATGCCCCGAGTTAAGTCTAGTAAAACTAAAAACTGAAATAAAATACTAAATATGAAAAACATGTCTATTGTCGTTGAAGTATGAGGACTCACCACTGAAGCTGCTGATTACGGATCAGAAACCGATCTATGCGTGATCTGGATGCTGAATACCTTAACCTACATCATGAAAAAATGTAGCGTAGAGTATGCATCAGTACTTGGAATGTACTGAGAATGCAAGATATAGATAATAGCTGAACAAATACAAATGCTGAACAAAGCATAACTGAGCAATGATATAATCTGAGCAAGAGTGTACATATTGAAACATAACTGAAAAGCTTAACTAAATGCAATGACCAAGTACTGATTATGAATATAACATGCTGCGACTGATTACTGAAGTATAAACTGAAAACCTGGTCAAATGCACTAGAGTCTGACTGTAGGAGGTACTATTAACCAACATAAAACCACGTGACCTAAACATGGAGTCTGATGTATACGCCCCATAGAGAGGACCTAATATACCTTCCTAGGGGTATAAAGGCATGACTAGTGTGATCACTAAATCTGATGCCCATATAGGGGACTTATAAACCTACGGGGGCACATAGTTCTAGGACTATTAGGGTACATTGAACCCTAGTCCAACACGGTGCTAAGCCTACTCCCAATTGGAAATGTGTATTGGACACAACATAACTAAAATACTGGATATCTCAATATTCTGACATATAAATATGAGAATGCAACATTTAGGTATTGACAATGCAACATTCAAAAACTAGAGCATGTTTATCTGTTTAACTGACCTAGAGAGTATAATTCATGAACTAAAGGAATTTATACAACTAGGGTTCTGAGTTTCATGCAATGAACTATGCAAACTTGCCAAGAAACAAGCTAATTTAATTTAGGATACAACAACAACTAAATCGCAATAATTATCTAAGGTTTTAGAAACCCTAGGTCTAAACAAACCATTGAGAATAAGGAATCTGACTTAATTCTATGGACCTAGTGGATGAAAGGAACCCACTAGTGTAATCCTACATACCTGGTTACGAAATTTAGGGAGAAATCCGTTGGATTCGGGTTGAAACTTGAAGAACACCCCCTGCTTGTTCTTGTGACACTAACGCCTCTCTCTTTTCTTTTTGCTTTAAGTTTTGGTGATTAATTATTTAGGGTAGGTTCTGATTAGAATATAAGGACTAAACTGAGTAAAACAACGTAGTTAAGGTGTAATACGACGTAGTTTAAATGTCCAAAGCATAAGGGAAAAGACCAAAATGACCCTGACTTAAAAGCTAACGAGACCCTCACATGGCACCACTGACGGACCGCCAAAGGGATCACGGCCCATCAAGTGGGTCTTCCTTCTTGGCCAGCGTCTATTGGTCCCTGGTACTCCCAACTGTGGTCAAATTCACGGACTGTGTGAAGGACCATGGATCGTGAAGGCCACCGTGGTTCTTCACTTGGGGCTAAGGATCTACTGGCTCAAGACGACAAAACCATCTACAGCCTGTCATTAAGGCCACGACCCGTGGTAGGCTTTGTGGTTTTGGTTCCTGAGCCCTGGTGGTTCTGCATGGCTTCCACGAGCCTTCCCACGGCTTGTGTGGGGATCCACGTCCCATGAATGGTCCCATGGTCCACCACTTCTGGGAGGGTGTGAGCCACGATGAGGGTGACAGACCGTATTCCTGATCACGGCTCGTGAACCCTATCGTGGTTCACCTATTCCTGCTGAAAAGTCCAACTCTATTTTCCTGAGGTGTTACAGATCCGAAGCCCATAATGGACCTTCTAGCAACTTAGGTTCCTATATAGCCGGTGGGGCTGGGGTTAGCCTAGTGGCTGCTTGAACCAGCTATGACTCCCAAGCTTTAGGCAACCATCAAACAATTATTGACCATTCTAGGGGTAAGACAAATGGATCCTACAATTTCACCAACACCATCTCCGTATGGTCAACTTGTAGCAGAGGCACGTTAGGTCTAGGTAACTCCGAGGGCCATCCTGTGATTGTGACCGGAGCTATGTCACTAGAGGAATAAAAGATGCTCGGATAGTTTCTTAGACTTACACCTCCGAGGTTTTTCGTGGTCATGGGTAAGGATGCCCATGATTTTATCATTACTTGTCACGACCGACTGTATACTCTAGGTTTGGTGGAGTCAATAGGAGTGAATTTCACAGGTTACCAGCTAGATGGGCCAGTTAGACAATGGTGGCATTTTTGAATTTGAGACCAGACCAACTGGTTCTTCTCTAGTTTCGTTGACAGGTTTTTTGAGGCCTTTTTGGCTAGTTTCTGAAAGTAAAGAGGGGGGGGGGGGGAGGTGAATTAAAATTCCTTCAGTTGACTTACCTGCAAGTTAGTAACAGAAATATATACAGATATAGTAAATGCAGTGAGTAAATAAAGCAAAGAGTTTTATACTGGTTAAGAACACTGATGTGGTGCCTACTCCCCTTGGGTTTCAAGGGTTTCCTTAAGAGTTTGAAGGGAACTTGGGTAGTACAAGGTATTTCGACTATAAATCCTGTTCGATATGCAAACCAGAACTTCTACATTGACACAACCTCTACTCGTATAACCTACACTCAGTTTCTTCTTTATATTTTCTTTTTCAGTTATAAGATCACATGAATACAGTGTTTTTATGAAAGATGATAGACAACAGTACAACTTCAAGTGAAATGCGTACTTCACAACTATGGCTAAGAGAGGTTTGTATAGCTTTGAAGGACTTTGCTTTTTTATGGAAACCCAAGGGTGTTTGAATCAAGGATTTTTGATTGAGTCCTTGATTTTATTCTGATTGATTTGTTGAGTCATGTCCATATCAGATATGTGCATGCAACACACCATATCCGAAAAAAGGAATTTAGTTAAATTGCAGAAGTTACAGATGCTAGTTATGGAGGCCAACCACGACCCTTGGGTTGAACCACGGACCGTAGGCTGGTTCGTCGGTTGGCCACCTTACCATTCTAGTTGAGGCCAATAACAACGGCCAGATCTACAGACCGAAGGTTAGACCACGGTCCGTGGTCGGGATCCTTGGTTCGAGGTCCAAACATTATCTTTATGACATCAATCGATGGTCCACCAGGACGGACCGTAGGTCATACCAAATTCCATCGACTAGGGGTCTATAGGTCAGCCCAAAATTCTTTGGAGTTACTGACGAACGTGTAGGACGGACCATTCCATCCATGGTTCGTCGGTCGAGGTGCGTCGGTGGTTGCTGGCAGTTATTTTAGTGTAGGTGGATATTTTCCTAATTTATTCATTCCTATAGTATGTAATTTTTACTAAGTCTAGGACCCCTATATAAGTCTTTTTACCGCCAAATTCACCCCATTTAATTCATTCTTCTAAACTCCCAAAAGTAAACCAAATCTCTTCCCAAATATTCCCTCTCTAGAAACTTGAAGAAGAAGAAGAAGGATTCAACTAGGGTCTCAAGCTAAGGTATCAATACCTCCATTGAAGATAAGTAATTGGACTTGAGGTATGGTAGTTTTCATTCATGAATCTCTTTCATTCACGGAGTCCCCAAATTCCTCTATTTCTAAAGGTAGAATTCCCCAATTAGCTAGGATTTTCTTCAATTACCATGGATTCTTTTGATTATTGATCCTAATGATTGAATTATGTTTAATATGCATGAATTGATGATTTACAATGCTTTTATGATGTTTCCCCTATGAACCCATGAAAACCCCCATGTTTCCAAATTGTGATCTCATAATGTGGGTTGTTGATTATGAAAGAGGAGTTTTATGATCTAAAGCAAGAAGTGATAGAATCTCATGAATTTATGATATAATCCCTATATAATGGTTTGAATTCTAGATTTGGTGATTGAAAGCAAGCTTTGAACCTTGAAAGGGAAAAGTATGAGTGTATGCACAATCTTACGAAAACTATGTAAATGGTTTAAATGTGCTTGGAGAGTGAATTGCCAATAATGTTGTTGGTGTTGTGTTGTTGAAACGATATTCTCATAAACACTTAAAACTATGATGTGAAAGGTTTTCTCACATAGAAAGGATTCTTAGGTTGAAAGGCTTTCTCACCTAATTGAATCAAAGTGTAAAAGCTATCCTAATGAAACTTGCTTGGCTTGGTTGTCCAAGGACACCTTTCCATGAATGATAAGAATAATTAAGAATTGATTATTCCGTGGGAATTATGCTTAGCACCGAGTGGATATTGTCATGAGATGGAAGCTCTCCCGTTAGAAGAGGCCGGGTTTCTAGAAGCACTCTCTTAAGATTGAAGCTCTCGCATTAGTAGAGGCCGGGTTTCTAGTACCAATCTCCTTATCCCATAAACTATGTTACCTCATAGGATGATTAGCTAGTGGGTCCACTTAAAACTAGAAGTTCATTGTTCTACCTTAGGCAAGTAGAACAACCCTTTTTGGTGTGGAAGACACCAGGGGATCATGTTATAGCTCACATGGTCTCTATGTCAGTCAAGAATAATTTTCCCACAACAAGACTAAAAGTGAACTAAGGTTACTCAAGGAGTATCTCACATGTGTTCAAGGATTTACAGATGATTTAGTTTGCATTGACCATGAAGTTATGACTTATGCTTTATAACCTTCTTATATCATGTTTTAATTGGTCAATTGCATGTCATGAAATGAAATGTCCTTCTTAGCATGTTTTAAAGGGTTTTATGCATATCTATCATACTTAGTGCATTTTTTTTACTAAGACATACTCTTGCCTACATTTTTCCCAAATGTAGGGTCCGACAATCATCAGTTTTGTGGCTAAGTGTTGAGTTCGAGATTTTTGAGATTTGGTGAGTCCTTATACTTCCAGGATGGAGTCTTATTGTTTTAGTTTCTTTTTTGTATTTCCATTTTGGACATGATGTATGGGCTAGGCCTAATTGATTTCTATTGTATTAGATGGCTATGATGATGCATTGTAATGACCCTCAAAATGAAGTAGGCTAAAGTAGAGCCTCACATGGGTTTTATGCATTAATAACTTGTTAAAATAATGAAGAATATCCTTTTTAGTCAGTTTTAAAGAGTTTGGAAGTCAAAGGTCAAGGGACGACCAAGACGTTGGGAAACTAGTATTTTACGTGTTGGTGTGTTCTAGTATATTATTCATGTATTTATGTATTGTTTGGAGTCTTAATAAATGTTTTTAGGGTCAAAACGTTCTGGTACGACTCCCCGGGACCACCATAAGGGTCCCCGAGGAGGACCCCAACCCTTGGCCAAACAAGTTGCCAAGGCAGCTTGAAATTGCTCATGGAGGGAGCATGTCTGCGTCGCGGACTAGCTCCACCAAGGGCCAAAAGTTTGTTCCGCGTCGCGGACATGTTGCGGACTCTACTGTCTCAAAATTTAATTTATGAAACTTGTGGGAACACCTCCGCGTCGCGAAATTGTTTACTGACGAAATTTGCGAAAATAAAACTCAAGTTTGACTTGTTTAAAATGTCCAACTAAGTGAGGGGTAGTTTGGGTACTTTGGGGAATTATCATAAACTGTTATTCTACCTATTTTAGGGTATTTTAAGTTGGTTAAAACCCCAAAACCTAAAATTAGACCTCATTCTTCAAATTGACCCTTCCCTCTCAAAATAGATTCTCTCAAAAACCCCATTGAAGACCTTGATTAAGCTCAAGCTAGAAGATGGATTTTCAATTGATTTCTTCTTCAATTTCATGGGTCTTCAATAATTAAGGTATGGTAACTCTTGATTCTTGAATAACCTCTCATTCAAGGAGTTCTATCAAAGATTTTCAAAAGTGATTCAAAGACCAAAATTCCCAATTTTCAATCTAAACATGAGTCCCTTGTCAAATGATTTTCTAAATCATTCTATTGATGAATTAATGTGGAATTAAGGATTTTAAGATAATTTTCAAAGGAGTTCTTGAAGAACCCATGATCCCCAAATTCTCGAAAATTGGCCTATGATGTGGGTCTTTGTGAATATGATCTCTATTGGTGAAATTATGTTTAGATTAGAGTTTATTGATTTTTCCTATGATTATCTATACTTATTCATGTTGAATTGTTGGTATGCTGATGAGTTGAGAATTATGGCCTTATGGGCAAAGTTATGGGTTGATCCCTTTGTTTATAGAATTGTACTTAGATTATGTTTATATTATTGAATTAAATTGTTGATTCCTATTGATATCTATGTCAATTGATTATGAATTGTTGAGGATTGATCCATGGTGATCATGGCTTGGAGAATTGGTAAGTTGACCTAACTTCTAGTCTATAGTATGAGAATTGATGTTGTGTGGTTTGGTCCACTTATGGTGGCGATGTTTACTTCTTGTCTATCTATGCATGTTGAGATCATGGCCTTGAAGGCAATAGATGTGAAGTGAATTGATGATTATGGTGCATATATTTATGAAGTTGTGGTATGAAGGTTATGTATGAAATCCTCAATGCTATCATGATGTTTAGAGTGTGTTGATGATGAGGAGTATAATGTGAATGATAATGTAAGGGATATGGTGTGGTCTACATGATTGATTATGTTAACTACTATTGTGGAATGACCCCCTATTTATATGACCCCTATATGAATGTGTGATCATATACATGTTAGGAGTACCTATTCAATGTTGAATGTGTCCTTATCTCCTATGATGAAGTGTGGGTGTGTGGTCTAGAATCTCTAAAGGCTTTATATGTGAATTGCTCATGATTTGGGGACATTATGAATGTGTTGTGATCCCTTGAAGGGAAGTGCACTAAATATCAATGTCATTGCTATTATGTCACTATGAGGACCAATATGCACACACACACTCTACATGTATAGCTATGAATATGATGTGTTATGGTGTCTGTTGAAAGGTTAACTCTTATATGCACCCTTACATCATATTATGCATGCAAAGTGTATGATTATCAAGGTATGCATATGTGTTATATAAAAGTTTTTATGTGAAAGGCTTTCTCACATATGTACACACACATATGAATGAATACGGTTTATGATAATCTAGTGAAAGTGAGTCTCTTGAAAGGTTTCCTCAATTTTACTCTAAACTAGACTATGTTATGAATATGGTATGACTGTGTGAAAGGTCAGTCTCACATAATGTAGGTTCTATGATGAAAGGTCATTCTCATCTTAGAAATCTTTGAGCTATATGATATGAGGGATTAAGTCCCTAAAGCCTATTTTATGAACTAATGTTAAATAAAGGCTTAAAGATGTTTAAAAAGGGAGTTGGAGCTTAGCATCGAGTGAACATAAAAAATGAGAGTCGGGGCTTCACGTTTAGCAAGTCCGGTTTCCCACAAGAGAACCGTCACATTTAGCAAGTCCGGGTTCCCAACATAGATGTTGTCTCATGAGATGGAAACCTCAACGCCTAGTAAGTCAAGGTTTCTAGTAGCAATCTCCTTGTTCCATAACTACGTGCCCCCGTAGGTCTTAGCTTATTGGATCCACTAGATAGCTATTATGTATTTAGGTCGTACCTTGGAAAGTAGTACCCTCTCTATTTGGTGTGGGAGTAGAACACCGGATTCCATGTAGCTCACATGGTCTATGTCGGTTATGGCAATGTCTCCCGAAAGTTAAGAAATGAACTAAGATAAGAATATGAACTCTAGTCATGATTTCTTGAAGAGTTACTTAGTGTAGGTAGGACTATGGACCCTACTTATGCATTGCACAAGTGGACTCTAAGGGAGGTTATGATTAGGCTCTTTATGTAATGAAGACTATGG
>JAJOOH010012368.1:0-25241 GCA_029582605.1 Solanum gracilifrons
ATGATTTAGAAATAAATTCAGATTAAAATGAACTACGAATATTTACAATATTGGATAGAATCTATGGAAGATATAAAACTATTAGAACAATTAATGGAAGAAAATTTATATATGTACCAAAGAACCCAAGATATGTTATATCTATAATATATCATAAATAATATTAAAGAAATATTCAGATTAAAACAATTATCGGAAGAATATTACAATAAATATTATTACATTTTACCATGAATTCCACAACCCCAAAAAATACACTTAACAAAAAATATTATAATAAAAATGGTTAAAATAAATTACTCACCTACCACACTACCAACTACCACACTACCACTTCCATGAATTCCTCAACTACCAGTTCCGCACCGAAAAATGGTTCAACTTCACATATCTTTTCACAGATATTAACTTCTAATCTACATGAATTAAGAATTAATATTTTATTTTTTAGAACCCCAAATAATTTGCATTTGCTTGACTCAAAAGACATTGAGGGAGTATCGATCTTGAGTCATCCATGTGGATATCTACTTTCCAAATCAATTGAGTCATTTCGTATTAAGAATTATATTATCACAGTAGATTCTTCGTAAATACTTATGACCAATCTTTTGTCATCCTTCCAAATAGAAATTTTTAGGATTAAAGTAATATTGCAAGTTTTTAAATTTGAAAAATCGTATCCAACAAAAGAAACGAAATCATAGTATACCAAAAAGATTATTTCACTCCAAATTTTTCGAATTCGTCTTTTTCTTAAAGTAAAAATAATCACCGTAGAAAACTCGTGATTTTTCTATTTTATAAGTCAAATAATTATATACCTATAAATGAGTATTACATAAAATTAGTTTTCATATCTTATATCTTCATTAAAAAGAAATTCTTTATCACGATCCAAATGTGTGTAGCTGAGACAAGAAATTAAACATCTACCCACAAAGTAAAATCATAATTTGTTATTAAGTCGACATTTTGCAGAGCATACCATCAATAGATAGATAAGGTGAATATTATAATGTTTTGAGAGAAGATTGTATATCAAACCTTTCCAAACTAGACATAGAACATCTATTTTATCTTAATACAAAAAATGAAACAACTTAAGAATCACTGGTAGCATTCACAAAAAGGATTTGTACTATGAGTAATGTGATGAATATTAATGATTAAGTAAGCTAATTTAAATTCTTGGGATAAGTATTTCATAAAAAAATATGAATGCATGTAATAATGTAAATCACCAATGATTTATTATATATATATATAGATATACACATGTACACTCAGTACGTTAAACATTTTGCTATGTCATACATCATGTTAATTCCGTTATTAAGTAGACTAAGATGCATCAGGTCTTTCTCTTATATTATATGAAAATCCAACACATAAATGTATGAACTTTTGAACTCAAAAGAGATTTCTATTTATGTTTATAATTTAATATGTGCACCTTGAACATGCTTCTTTTGGCCAATTGAAGCAATTGTTGATCTTGGTTTACATATATGTTTCGATTAAAGTTTTTGTAACTAATCGAACATGGACAAAAATGTGGTTTCAGTGAAGAACTTACCAATGATACACGAGGTTTACGTCAATTTTTTTTTTATGTATACATGTTCATGTTGATGATTTATTGGATACGATTGAACGTACTCGTTGAATATTTGATAGACTTGAACAATTTGGTAGCATAAAGGATATTGAAGTAGTTTCAAAGTGAGCAAGTAAAAATAAAGATTTGAGGTCGAATAAATCTTTAAAATGTGAATTTTTGGCAATTAAAAAAAAATAACATTGTTGTATATTACACTACTAAAAATGTGAATTTCGACTGAAGTATTCATTTGAATGTAATTTTAATATGAAACGTTTTATGAGAAGTCCATCAGGGACGTTTTCGACATGTCAATTTTCGCTGAATCTCATCAAAATTCAATTGTAAATACTTGAGGCAATTCATTTTTTGTTCTTTATAAGAGGATGAACAATTTATTTTTAAATAATATCATGAATATCCACGCGGTGGAGAAATTATAACTCAATCTCGTTCAATATAACTACAAATTTTATTTTAGTTATGATATAAAGTATAGTGTTAACCATACTGCTGGTTTCTATTTGTTTAAACAATAACTAATATATTCTAGAAAAATATATTATGTGATATGTAGAATTCTGGAGTGAGTGGTACCAATATATATGACATTATATTTTAGTTTATAGTGATATCACACCCAAAAAAAATTCAATGACTCAAAGAAATGTCATTCTAAAATTTCAAGGGGAATACAACTTTGTAAGTAAGGAAAAACTTATATAAGAATATCCAAATAATTGGTGGTTCAGACAATTTACGATAAACAAAAAAGACACAAATACTTTAGACGTGGATACTCTTGGATTTAAGGTCTTGAACTTAGATTCACACCACTAGTTTCATGATCACATACTAACCGAGGTTTGAATTTCAACTCAGATAGATTAGATCTATCCAAAATAGGAAAATATGCCTCTTTTATGTGCGGTTTTTCAACTCAGGAGAATTTTTTTTTAAGTCAATCACTATTGAATTTAAAATCAAAACATAGGTCCTTGTTAATTGAAGCATTTATTGCAGCTGGTTTGTTGACATTCTTTTTGCAACAAATTTTAAAGTGACAGAAAATAAATTATAATCACAAATAAAATATGACGAAAAAAAGAATATTTTGTTGATAAATATTGTAGGTACAATTTTGTTCTTCCCTTGATTCTTCTCTTAGAAGATTTATCCATGATATTTCGAGGGCCGTTAGTGGCATATTTCTCAAATTAGGATGATTTGAATTTGGTCGCTTTATGAATATTTCATAATTTTTTTTTATTATTTTAGATGTCTTTTCAAGGGTACAATATAGGCATGAACTAACATTTAGGATTGAGTAGCCTCCAAGAATCCTAATTGGAATTGAACACACCTTGTAGAGTCCCATAAATTTTCAATATCTACAATGCCCACTGATTCAAGGCTTTTCAGAGTGTAGACTTGATGAAACTCAAAAAAGAGACTTGAAGTACTGATCATTCTTCCACATTTGAGGCTTCAGATTTGCAAATTTGATTTATGAGAGAAGAAATAAAGTGCATATTTAGTCACACTGGACGTGTTAATTTGTTTGCAACAAATTTTAAAGTAACAGAAAATAAATTACAATCACAAATAAAATACGACAAAACAAGAATATTTTATTGATAAACATTGTAGGTACAATTATGTTCCTTCCTTGATTTTTCTCTCATAAGATTTATCCATGATTCGAGGGTCATTAGTGACGTATTTCTCGAATTAGGATAATTTGGATTTAATCTCTTTATGAATATTTCATGAATTTATGGAATATAATACCCTTTATATATGCATGAATTAGGATTTAGGATTGAGTAGCCTCCAAGAATCCTAATTGAAATTGAACACACCTTGTAGAGTCACACAAATTTTTAATGTCTACACATGCCTATGTCATTAGTATTTTCTCTAGGTGAGAGATGACGATATAATGGTGATGGTGGTAGTTGTTATTGATTTGTATGCACATCTTTGTTGTTTGAATATTCTACTACATTTTTCTCCATTTCATAGTTAATTGGATGAGATAGAAGATGATTCATGAATTTTTGATAGCCGTAAACACTTTCACATAAAGGACAATGCACCAATGATGGAAGAGTCAGCATTCTGAAAAATAAAATAGAAAATGAAGCAACATAAAAAAAATATTAATATTTGCAGTTAAACAACCTAAAACATTTACCTGAATATAGGATAACTTTACCTATCTGATGAGAATGGTGATGGTGACAACAATAATGATAGTTGTTGGTTTACATGCATATTTGTATCATTACCATTACCTCTAACTCAACGGGGATAAATTAACGGTGGTCGTGATGATATCATAAATTAGGTCTTTGTTTCCATGGTTCTTACATGTTGGAACGAATCTAAAGGTTTTTGTAATGATTCACTTGGGTTGTTTGAACCTTCTACTGTTTATCTCTATTTCATAGTCAATTAGATGAGATAGAACATGAATCATGAATTATTGATAGCCATAAATACTTTCGTCACATAAAGAATAATGAATTAATGATAGATGAGTCGATATTCTGAAAAACAAAATAGAAAAGGAAGTAACATAAAAAAATGTTAATATTTGAGGTCAAATAAGATAAAAAATTTACCTAAAAAGAGGACAACTTTACCTATCTGATGAGGATGATGGTGGAGATAGTGACAATGGTAGTTGTTGGTTTACAAACATATTTGTATCATTATCATTACCTCTAACTCAACGGGGATGATATAACAATGATGGTGATAGTGGTGATGTTTATTGTGAATCAACTCTTTCATTTCTTGTGATTTCTTCATATTGGACCGATTATGTAGATTTTGATAATGGTAAACTAAGTATGTTTGAATCTTCCACAGTGTATATCTCCTTTTGTTGGTGTGTTTGATGAGATTCAACTTGTTTCAATAGTTCTTGATAACTGTAAATAATTTGATCAGAAAAATGACAATGGAATAAGGATAAATGAGTTGACATTGTACAGAACAGAATATAAAAAAAGAGCAATATAAAAAATATTAATATTTGAGGTCAAGGAACATAAATTTTTACCTAAAAAGAGGTGAACTTCACCTATATAATTTGTTCTGAACAAGGAGATGAGATTGAATTGTGCATGTCAACTCTAGAGACTGTATGGAGAATTTATAGGCGAGTGCACTACTCACCTTCGGACTAGTATATTTCACATCTCTTATAATGGTAAGTTTATTAAAGTGAGAGTTCAGTAATCAAAATTTAAAAATTATTGATATTTTTTCCCTTGTTAAATATTAGTTAACTTGTTAAAAAAAATTCTAAACACTATGTGATAAATATTTTCTCTTTTTTGACTTTTTATTTTTTAAAACCTTTCAATCTAGATGAATTTAGAATTAGATTATCACAATAATTTTATCATGGCAAATCTTTTATTATTCTTTCATTATGAGTAATTATGAAGATCAAAATAATATTGCAAGCTTTTTAGTTTTAAAAAAATATACCTATCTAAAGAAACACAATCATGGTATACTAAAAGAATATCTTACTCTACATTTTCTGAATTCATTTTTTTTCTCAAAGTAGAAAATTTCAACCCTAAAAAATTAATTATTTTTATACCTATGAATGTTCAGTACATAAAGATACTTTTCACATCTTATTTCTATCTCTAATTTTTTTAATTGCGATTGAAATATGTGTAACTAAGACAAGCAATTAAAAATTTACCCGATCAGTAAGTAAATATATCCATTGTCATTAAATCATCATTTCAAAATGCATAACATCAATAACTAGATAAAGAGTTCGAGAGAGCATAAATGTCACTCTCCGACAATGGGCCTAGGTGAGACCAACACTTGATGTCTTAACTTGCCTAAGAGAACATGACATGACTTATATCATATGCAAAAGAGTGACGTGTTGCAATGCATACCATCAGAACAATTTTTTTCAATTGATAAATTTTTATTTAATAAAAAAAAAATTAAACACTCAATACATAAAAATAATCTAAGTTTACATCATAAATAAATATACTAGACTCGATCAATCTCTGAGGCCTTAACTTAACATGAATAACTCTTTTGTCGTGGAAAAGGTCATACATATAAGCAAAACTAAAAGATATCAAATAGATGTCATGCCCCCAAAGAAAAGGAGGCTCATCAATAACTAGG
Organism: Solanum gracilifrons; assembly: GCA_029582605.1. NCBI lineage: Eukaryota > Viridiplantae > Streptophyta > Magnoliopsida > Solanales > Solanaceae > Solanum > Solanum gracilifrons. The sequence continues at coordinate 5,786 of JAJOOH010012368.1, forward strand.
TAAGTAGAACCTAACATGCTGCTCGACCATCTGTCTAAGTACTTGAGTCTACATTATTTAAAATGCAGTATTCCTGACAAGAGACGTAAATACATTTGAAATTGTATTGTATGTAAAATAGATGAATGAAACATCAAGTATAACTAAAAAATAAAGGTAGCTCAAGAAAATATAGCCGTATCTTGAAAAATAAAAAAAAGTTCAAAACAACAATAAGTTAACTTTCATATATATCTTTCATCATCATTAAGTTCATTATGAGAGATTTTCCATCAAATTAACATAAATCTACCATGTAAGAACATGGAGTCTGATCTCTATTTGATCATTTAAACCATCTCATACCTTGACGGGATATGAGACATACATAACATATTTTGCTAGCAAATGATCTCTAATAAGTTGCACCTAAAGGCGTCATGTAGTAATCAGCCTAACTAACAATGGCCTAATCCTACATTGATTTGCATGATTTTTTAATCATTATCTTGTAGACCTATGTCTTCTCAATTGTCAATACTACTCATGTTAAATACATACATAGATTAGGTCATAATCATATTTAGTTTCATAAGCTCATAATCATAGTTAGTACAATACCTCATAAATCATAATTAGTTCATTTACCTTATGTTGCAAAGCTAATAAGTTTGTAGATCATAGTTCATAAGTCTAAGTGGTCTAAATCATATCATAAATCATAAACTTCATATTCTAAAGAAAAATTATGGTGTTCTCTCTTTTGAAAAAAATATTTATAAATCATAATTCATACTTGTAAAATCTCATAGTGAAAGTGAGTAGATTCTCGGAACAAGAATACTATAGAGAATGAATGATCACCTATATATTGTTCTCTTTGAAATTCGACACCAACTTATAATTGAATTAATTATATTACATACAATCGTATACACGTTCTCTCTTTAAAGTGTAAATTTGAACGTTATCAATAAGATAAAGGACATTGGAGCAGTTCCAAGTGACTAATTGTTCTAAAGAACAAAAAATAAAGTTCTGAAAAATATTTTTTTCTTAAAAAAGAAATAGCACTAAATTATGCTCGCCAGTCTTATAGACTAAATGGAGAATTTTGGAAGAGCATGTCATCTCATATTATGAATAAAGAGTTGTAAATAACATTTGTAAATTTATCTGTGCTTTATTCTTCTCCTTTTATGTGTGTATGATCAATCATTGTTGCGACAAAGTTGAACTACAACAACATAAATAATTGTCTATGAATTTAATACAAAATAAAATTATTGTTACATTATTAAAAATGTGAATTTTTGGTGAGTGTCAATTGGAATGTTATAGCAAATATAATATTTTTTTATGAGAAGTTCATCAAAGACGTTTCTGACACATCAATTTTTTATGGATTCCATTAAAACTCAATTGAAAACCCATTTATTTTATTAATGTTAGTTTTTATATATATAATAATTTGTTTAAGTTAATACATAAAATTGAATTTAGAACTAAGATTATAATAATAGTTGACATAATAAATGCTTAGGATAAGTCATTTATTTTCCTTTATTAGAGAATTGACTATTTCATTTTGAAACAACATTAAGAATATTTATGGGGGTGAAAAAATTATAAACCAATCACGGTTAATGAAACTACAAATTTTGTTTTAGTTATGATTGTATCAAGTATCACTGACTAACATTATGATGGCTTCCATTTGATTAAATAATAATTTATCTATGTTTTTAATAAAATGTTTTGTAACACATAGAATTCTGGAATGAATGGTATCAATATATTTAACATTAGATTTTAGGCTATAGTGATAACATACACACAAAAGAAGCAATGACTCCAAGGAATGTCATATTAAAACTTTCCAGAGGAGTACAATTTTGTAAATGATTAAAAAACTTGAACAAAAATATCCAAACAACTGGCGGTTGAGACAATTTACGATAATAAAAAAGGAAGCAAATATTTTAGGCATAGATACTCTTGGCCTTAAAGCTTTAAACTTAGATCCACCTCACTAGTTTCGTTATCACAAATGAGTCGAGGTTTGAATTCCAACTGTAATGGATCAGATTTATCCAAAATAGGAAAATCTACCTCCTTTTTATGTGGTCCTTCAAATTCTAGAGGGGTTTCATTTAGGTCAATAACTACTGAATTTAAACCTCGTACATAAGTCCTTCTTGTCGACTGAATCATTTGTTGCAATTGATTTTCTTCCACGTGTATGTTATTATTATTAACTGAGAGAAAACGATATGATGATGAAGGTGATGGTGATAGTAGTTGTTGATTTGTGTTCACATCTCCGCCTTCATTGCTAACTCTAATTGAGCTGGTGCCATATGAGGATAGTGATAGTAGCTGTTGATTTGTATGCACACCTCTGTCATCATCGTTACCTCTAATAAAATGAGCATTATATGAGAATGATGGTGGTGGTGCCATCGATGTCGGTAGTAGCAATGATTCCTGTTGATTTACAAGCACATTTGTATTAGTATTATAATCTCTAATCCATCAAGGACAAATTAACGATGGTGGTTATTCTGATTGTGAATTAATTTTTTTGCCTTTCAAGGTTCTTACATGTTGGACTGATTCTGAAGATCTTGGTAATGGTTCACTTAGGTTGTTTGAACCTTCTACAACGTCTACCTCCATTTCATCGTCTGAATGAGAATTCACATGAATCATCAATTCTTGATAGCCACGAACAGTTCCCCTACATATAGGACACTCGATCAGTTCTAGATGAGTCGACATCCTGAAAAACAAAAAGAAAAAAGAAAACAATATAAAAATGTTAATATTTAAGGTAAAAGAACATAAAAATTTTACCCAAAAAGGACAACTTCACCTATTTTATTTTTTCAAAACGAGAGATAAAACTGAATTGTTCTTCTGAATTGTGAAGACTATGTAAAGATTTTATAGGCTGAAGGGTGAGATTTGTAGATTTTACATCTATTAATAAGTTTGTTGAAGTGACAACTTGACAATTAAACGTGAAAGTTATTGTTTTTGTTTTCTTATTAAATATACTATTGTCCTTTGGTTATTACAGATATTCTCCAATTTATTCATATTAGTTAATTTATAGAAAAAAAAATCTAAACATTGTGGGAATATTTTCTTCCTTTGTTGGATTTTCATTTTTCAAAAGAAAATTAGCACTAACAAACTAAAATTATTTTTTTAATATTTTTTTTTGCATTTATTTCTATTGCACTATTTATTCTAGTTCCTACCATTTTTCTTTTTATCATTTATGTAAAAACAATCAGTCAAAATTATTAATTATTAGCTAATAAATGAAACTTGACTTCTTTAAATATTTGTTTGTATAATATTTAATGTGGTTTTAACTTTTTGTGTTAATTACCAAACAATAATAAAAATAATATATCATGATTTAATAGAAAATGATATTGTTGCAGTAATTAGTTGTACTTTTTTTTTTACAAAGGTGTACCTTTCAATCTATATAAATTTCGAATTAGTTTATCACAATAGCTTCATAGTAAATACTTATGTCCAGTCATTTAATATTCCTTCAATAAGAGATATTTGCAAATTATAGCAATATTGTAAGTTTTTTAATTCTTGAAAATGTAACTATCAAAATAAATGAACTCGTGATATACTAAAAAGGAAAAAGACATAAATTCACCCCTGAATTTGTCCCGAAAAGTCAGTTACACGCTTAAACTATTGTGATGACCTATTACACACCAAATCTTATTCAAAATGATATTAATATCCCCTTAGAAGATGACATGACACAAAAAGTGTCTTCACCTACCTTAAGGTGCGTGAGAAGAAGAAAATTTATGTTAAAATGACAAGTTTAAACATGTGGCACTATTTTATTGGTCATTATATAATTAAGTATTATAATTTCTAATATATTAATTATGTCATTTTTTTCTTTTTTATATTTTTATCGGTGACCCCAATTTCATTAAAACTTTTACATTTTTTTTAAAGTTCTTCTTCTTTACAAATTCTTTGTCACCATTGATGATTTCTTCAAATATCCATCACTCTATCTTAAAAAAGAACTCTAAAAAGAAGTAAAAAATAGTGGGGAGGATGTTGATTTCCACTGGAAAGTTAATAATTTTAACTTAAGGTTCATGATTTTTATTCGAATTCGCCGGAGGATTCACCACAGAAGAACACCGGAAAAAATTATGAGAAAGTTAATGGCTTCTATTGAAAATCCTATGGCATTTATGCATAAAATCCATGATTCATTGCCTACATTTTTCAAAAATTCATGGAAGAAAATAATTTTCTATCTTTGTCGTCTTTATTCTCACCGGAGCACCACGCACAACCATCACAATGTTATTTTTGTCTCAAGCCATCAATACATATTTGATTTTACACACAAACAATACTAATGAAATGCTTGATTTTCATCCATAATTATCAATATTTCAAAAGAAATTTTTATAGATTTGAAAGTTTTTGTTTGTTTCGCTGGCAACAATGGTGTTGCCCACCGCCTATCGCCGCCGCCAATATCAATAAACTTCATAATCATCTTATTGTATCATGTTCTCTCTTCAAATTACTTGTTTTCCCTTAAATTTATGAATAATGAAGAAGAAAGAAGAATGGATTTTAAGAAGAAAGAAATGTAAGGTGAGAAGAGGAAGAAAGTCTAGGTTTTTACTTTTTGCAAAAGTCTAAGAAAATATTAAGCAAAAATGATTTAAAAAAATTAAAATAATCTTACTTACGTGTCAAACACGTGTATAACACATTTTCACACAAAAATTGGTATTTTCTTCGAAAGGGGGTATTAATTTCACTTTAAACAAGATTGAGTGTGTAATAGATCGTCATGATAGTTTAAGCGTGTAACTGACTTTTCGAAACAAGTTCAGGGATGAATTTATGTCTTTTCTCTACTAAAAAGATCATCTTACTCCGCTATACTAGTATCCCGAATGTGTGCTAAGTAAATTAAACACTCCTTCTCTACTGTCCTCCTTGCTCTAAAAATGATATCATACTTTTAGATGCATAGTTAAATGTACCATTCCACACCAAATCCAAAGTAATAGTCTTAGCATACAATCCAAAACTGTATGATAAAGAGATAATCAATTCATACCTAAAATCACATCAAATCCCACAATATCAAGAATGATAAGGTCCACCCATGTATCATATTCCAACAAAATCATAACACTATATCAATACACTACTAATAAATCATATACATGAGTAGAAACATGTATAGGCATTACCAAGGAACTACACATCATATTCAAGTACGTAGCAAAATATGCAGATACGTAAGATCAAGTAGATACTGAATTAAATAAAATAACAGTCTGTCAATAAAAAATCAAAATAGTACATGTGATAACTACATTTCATGCCTTAACCTCTTTTCAACCTAGAAAAGTATAACAATAGCCACCTCAACTCCCGAACTGTATGCCTCCATGAGTACTTACACGACTTGTTTATGCTCCATCCCTATTTTCTTTCTAAGTTTTTTTATCTTGATCCAAATTTGTGTAACTAAGAGCCTACACAACCAATCAAGCATCTATCCACCAAGAAAAATCAAATCATCTGTAATTAAATCAATATTTCACAAGGCATAACATCAATAACTAGATAAATGTGAATATCATAACAAATAAATAAAGTTTGATTGAACATGATAAATCGAATCATATATCCAAATTAGTTATGGAGCATCTATTATATATGAATACAAAAAAAAGTAAAGGTAAATCATGTGTAAAAGAAAACTGACATAAAATGACGTTAACTCTACATGAGAAGTTGACTATTCAACTTAAAAGATGAATCAACTTAGGAATCAATTTAGTATTCACAATTTTTTTTATACAATGCGGCGCTAAGTGGTGAATCATAATGACTAAGTATGCATCAATGATATTTATTTGTACTTTAGAGATAAGTCTGTTATAAATCAATTTAGGATTCATAATTTTTTTTATACAATGCGCTAAGTGGTGAATCATAATGACTAAGTATGTGATGAGTCGGGAATTTCGACTCATTTAGGGCTTATTATTCAAAGATTTAGTGTCCTCAATGCCTATTTTATGCTCATAACTGATGTTAATCTGTTGATATGCAGGAATGAAGGCTTAAGAGTGAGTCAAGGACATTACGATGCAAAAAAAGAGCGAAAAAGTTGAAAATCAGAGGTGGTAGAGCAGCAGAAAGCCATGGCTGTGGAGATACCTGAAAAGAAGTAAGATCTCTTAATTATAAATGCCTATGAGTCTTTAGCTGAATTTTGAGCTAAACTATTTGGTTGAAATTTGATGATAATATAGTGCGGCCCTAAAAAATATTAGTTGCTTATTAAGCATTCATTTGCAAGATTATGAGTTTAGTAGTTATGGTAGTATGACATGATGCAGTTGATCTGGATTAAATGTTTCCATGTTAGTGAAATTATTATGTATGATAGTACGCAATCGTACACATGCTTGCAGTTTATTTGTCAGTCATATTGTGGAAAATGTTGAAGAGTAATCAAATTGTGAAAACAATGGTGGATGATTAGCATGCTAGGCGTTGTTCCATGAGAAAGAAAAACATGTAAATCTGACTATTTACACTAAACCATGCTGAAGATCTGGACCTAGACTAATTTGATGAATAAGATCTTTAGAGTATCCTGGTGGCCTTAGTAGAGAACTGAGTCATTTGGAAAATGATGAAATAAAAAGAAAACTAAAATCAATGGTGGTGATTAGCATGCTAGGCATTGTTCCATGAGAAAGAAAAACATGTAAACCTGACTATTTGCACTAACCATGCTGAAGATCTGGACCTAGACAAATTTGATGAATAGGATCTTTAGAGTATCCTTGTGGCTTTAGTAGAGAATTGAGTCAATTGGAAAATGATGAAATAAAAATAAAACTAAAATCAAGCTTTTGTTGATTACTAACAAACGATATATGTAACGACTTGTCTGTCATTTTGAGTATTAGGATCCTTTCCCTTAAATGACCTTTTCTATAGACATAAAATGTGATTTATGACTTGCGCTATGGTTCTCGAGGCAATCACAGCATGTGTGTCAATGAAGAAAACCAAAAACTAGGAACTTGGAAAGCCTAAAGGTTAACCAAAACAATATTTGGAGTAAACAAGCTTGAAATTTAGGTACAACAGTGCATGAGATTGTTTCTCCAAACACAACTAGAGGCCCAGTTAAGTATCGAGCTGTATCAATATGTTGGAGTTGGTCCATAAAGAGTAAATTGTATCCATTACTTAAGGCCCACTCTGTGTGAGTATCAATATATATTGTTCCTTTAAATTATAGGAAAAATTACAGAAATCCCACATTTTAGTTTACTTATTACCATTATCCCCTATAAGTTTTACAAATCTCCAAAATCCCTCATTTTTGCTCATCAAATTAGTGTATCTCGCGCATCAGATTAGTGTATCATGGATAAAATGTACATCAGATTAGTGTATCATGTATAAAATGTAATGTATCTTACTTAACGATTAATGTATATCGCGCATCAGATTAATGTATCAGCGCTTATATTATTGTATCTCGCGCATCAGATTAATGTATCAACGCTTATATTATTGTATCCGTTTAAGGGATTTTTGTAATTATAAACTTTTAAGGGATAGATTGTAATTTTACCTTAAAAGTATGTGATTTCTGTAATTTGCAATGAGGATAATCAACTTAACTCTTATCTTTGTTTTTAGTTTTTCAGTAAAACATCTGTAGCAGAAATCCTAATTGAATTACACATGTAGTATTTAAACAAAATTTAAACTCCTATTTTATCTTGGCCATTAAGTTGGACTTTGCAAAATCTGACCCACTTGATTAAGTGATTCGCAAAAATGACACGAAGGTGCGTGATCTTAAACTTTCCACCTTGCTTATCCCATGGACAGCACTCCAAGTTCAACAAGTTTTCACTTTTGACCTTGAAACATTTGCCTATGGAGCAAGTTGTGTTCAAGACATGACATTGAGTGTAATTTCCTACGCATAATTGGTTTCAAAACTAAAATATATTAGTGTGTTATTTCATTTCAATTTCCAAATTATGTCACGTGACACAATTTCATGAGTACTTTATTTGGACTCCGTTATTTAGCTTGTTCCTAATTTTTTATTTTTTTTAGTCTTGTAACCACTTCGAAACAATTCTAGACATGAAATTAGTAAAGCCTAATCTCAATCAATACATATTTGAGTTGTTCAAAAGTGGTTAGACTTGTAAATTTTTATGCAATGCGGATTTAACTTAAATGAACAATTTCATACTCAGTGTAATCACACAAATGGAGTCTATAGAGGGTGGTGTGTATGCATACTAATACCTTACGTCTGACATAAATCTTAGGGGCTTCTATGTGGTGTTTTTATCTGTTTTAGAAGAAAATCATGTGACCTACAAAATTCTGAATAAATGGTACCACTAGATATGATATTAGATTTTAGCTTATAGTGAATACACAGAAATATATCAATGACACAAAGAAAAGCTATATCAAAATTTCAAGGGGAATAGTGAATACAACACTGTAAATTAGGAGAAAACTTAAAAAAACATCAATGCAATTAATGGTTCAAACAATTTTTAATAAAAAAAGACGCAAGTGGTTTAAGAATGGATACTTTTGGCGATAAAGCCTTAAGGTTAGATCCAACCCACTAGTTTCCTTATCACAAACTAATTGAGGTTCGAATTTCAACTCAGATGGATCTGATCTATTCAAAATAGGGACATCTTAATTTTGGTTAATAGCTATTGAATTTGAACCTCGATCATAGGTCATATCTTGTCAATTGAAACATTTGTTGCCTCTGGTTTACATGCACACCTTTGCCATTATCATTTCTACTAAGTGAAGTTGGACGATATGATGGTGGTGGTGGTATCTGTTGGTTTGTATGCACACGTCTGCCATCATTGATACCTCTGACCGAGTTAATATGATATGAGGGTGGTGGTGGTGCTACTAGTTGTTTGTTTGTATGCTCACCTCTTCCATCTTCTTTACGTTGAACCGAGCGGGTAAGATGTGAGGATGGTGGTAGCGGCGACGCTGGTGGTGGAGGCGACACTGGTGGTAGCTGTTGGTTTACTTGTACGTTTTTACCACTATCGTTAGTCGTTACCTCTAACCCATAATAAGTGAAATGCCGATGGTGGGGGTGATGATTGTGATTTTGCTCTTTGTTTCTCATGGTTCTTACATGTTGAACTGACTTTGGAGGTTTTGGTAATGGTACACTTTGTGTGTTTGAACCTTCTGCAGCGTATGTTTCTTCTTGTAGATCTACTGGATGAGATAGACTATGATTCATAAATTTCTAATAGTTGTGAACAATTTTGGGACATAGAGGACATTGGAGCAGCTCGAGATGAGTTGACATTTTATAAAACAAAATTGAAATGGAAATATCAACAATGTTAATATTTGAAGTCAAACAACATAAAAAAATTTACCTAAAAAAAGGTCAACTTCACCTATTTGATTTGCTTGGAGCGATTAGACTAGTCTGAATTGTGCATATCAACTTTGAAAACTTGTATGGAGAATTTATAGGCCAATGTTCACCTTCAGAACAGTAGATTTCACATGTTTTATTATGGTAACTTTTTCAAAAGTTACTGCTTTGCAACCAAAATTGGAAAGTTATTGATGTTTTTTCCATTTTGGTTATACTATTGTCCTTACTTGCTTATATTTCTTTGATTTATATATATATATATATATATATATATTGTTAAATGGAATGTTATTTATGTTTTTCCTATTTGTGATTTTTTTTCTGAACACTGTAATATACTCCCTCCATTCCAATTTATATGACTTAGTTTGACTTGACACGGAGTTTAAGAAAAAAAAGAAAGACTTTTGAAACTTGTGGTCTAAAATAAGTCATAGATATTTGTGTGCGTATAAATCATTTCATTAAGGGTAAAATAAACATTTTAAGTTTAATTGTTACTAAATATAAAAATGTGTCATTTTTCTTGGGATTGACTTTGAAAAAGTTACCATAACAAGATATGTGAAATATACAGTTTTGAAGGTGAGCATTAGCCTATAAATTCTTCATACATTTTTAAGAGTTGATATACACAATTTAGTCTCATCTAATCAGTTCGAACAAATCAAATAGGTGAGTTGACCATTATTTAGGTAAATTTTGTATGTTTGACCACAAATTATTATACTATTGATGTTGTTTCCATTTCAATTTTGTTATATCAAATGTCGACTCATCTCTCGCTGCTCCAATGTCCTCTATGTCCCAAAATCATTCGCGGTTATCAAGAATTGATGAATCGTGTTCTATCTCATCCAATAGATCAACAAAAAGAAAGTTACACTACAGAAGGTTCAAGCACACTAAGCCTACCATTACCAAGACCTTCAGAGTCGGTTCAACATGTAAGAGCCATGAAAAACAAATCACAATCACTACCGACGCCACTGTCATTTCACTCATTCTGGGTTAGAGGTAACGATAGTGATAAAAACGTGCATGTAAACCAACAAACCATGGAGGATGGAACATTGAAACAGTAATATGATCAGTAGTCTAACCTCCCATCCTGGTCTACGAGCCATCTTGTGTGACTAGTAGAATATTTGCCTACGCCATCCCCTCAAGAAATCCAAGCATGCAGACAAGAGTGTCCTGAAGTACTAGCATGGCAATAAATCTAGGTGGTGCCTGGGTTGGGACCACCTCATCAACCTGAATCGTCTCATTATCTAGAATATCATATATATATGGGGACGCTGCTCGAGTACGGTCCTGAGCAACTCTCAATAATCTACCTTCACTAGTGTTGCGACTAGGGCTCTAACTCCACCACGTTCCACTACCCTGGCAGTAGGTGTGGGTGTAGGCTTCTGGCCTCCAGCTGCAAATGCACGGATCCTCACAATCTGTAGAAGAGTGAAACAAAGAGATTTAGAATTCAATAAAGTCAAATATGCATGATAAGGAATGGAAGAATAGAAATTTTCTTAATATCATGTAGCCTCTCAAAGACAAGTACAAACATCTCTGTAACGATCTACAAGACTCTACTAGACATTGATCTTGTATTCATGAGACCTGTGAACCATGATATGATACCAAATTGTCACGACCCAAAAGTACAGGCTAGCCATGAAGGCACTTACCCTCCCATAGGCAAAACCCGAATATTACTCAATTCATTTTAAGTAGTCATAAAGCGTAAATCAAGTAAAACAGGTAAGTGTTGGATTTCACTGCGAGGATTATATGCATCTATGCCATTTTCTTTACGTTCATCTGCTTGATGTTTTGAGAGTTTTTTTGGTTTCTGATCCTTTTGATGGTTCTTGTTATAGTAGTTTGAGACGTATAATATTAGTAGCTTTATCGGTTCGAAACAAGTTGGGTTTCATCACTGCTCTCTTTTGTCTAGACAATGGCAATGTTGCAATGACTTAGTAGTAACCTGGTTAACTAATTCCCTCACCAAAGGAATTTCTCTGCCTGTTGACTATTCTGAACTTGCTAGAGATATTTTGAGCTTAAGAAGGAACTCGTAGACATTTCTCAAGTATCTTCATACATTGCTACATACTATGACAAAATCAAAGAGCCTTGGGATGATATATTTTGTTTCTGCAAATCATTTGACTATGTGTACTTGTGGTGGTAACAAGAAGGTTGAAGAATGAAGAGGAACGAAAAAGTTTATCTGTTTTTAATGGGACTCAATGAGACTTATCTACAAGTGAGAAGGAATGTTCTTAACTTCTTATGATGAAACCACTTCCTTGTTGGTTGAATAGAAACAGAGAAAAGTCTCTTCTACTTCTCATTTTAGATCCAATTTTGCTTCTTTCACTGCTAGAGTCTCCAAACCATAGTTCCTGTCCAAAGTCTCCTTTGATCCAACACAACCTCTTTTGTTTTGTATTGCAAAACCAATCACACCATTGAGAAATGTTACATGCTACATTATTATCCTTCTCATTTAAAGTTCACAGAGAATACTGGTGACCCTGAGAATACTGGTCCAAAGAAGACAACATCACATGTTGAATTTGAGACTTCTGGTTGTAGTCATACAGGTGCACAATCTGAGGTTCTGGTTTATCTGGTGTTCCTAACCTGCCAGTCTTTGTTGCTAGTCTGACTAAAGATCAGTACTTCCACATACTGTCCTACTTGCAGCACTCTTATCTTTCACCACTAACTAATCCGCATAGCATATGCTAACTTTACAGGTAAAATCTTGACTGACAATGTTTTGTTCAAAACTTATTTGCTTACTAAGATTAGTGATACCATTTGGATTATAGATTCTGGAGCATCAGATCACATGACATCTGACCTTTCTTTACTCTTCAACGTTAAAACATTACATATTCATTGTCTTGTTTCACTTCGAAATGGATACAAAGTTAAAGTCTCTAACATTATCTCCTTAACACTGTTTTCTGATCTTACTTTGTACAATGTATTATGCATTCCTAACTTTTAGCATAACCTCATTTCTGATTCAAAACTTGTTGAACCTTCTGGAAACTCTGGTTGCACTTTAGAGGCCCTTCACCAAATATTTTTTTTGGTAGACCAGAGTGTGGACTGTACAAGCTTTCTCATGTTCCTTGCAGTTTTGCTCCTAGTATTTCTTCTAATATCTCTACTATTTTTCTTTCTATCTCTTATAATACTTCTTGAACTGTGTTTTCTTCTCTTGTCTCAACTGTTCCTGGCATAGATGTTTCACATGAGTATAAAAATGTAGCCTCTGATGCACATTTGAATAATATCAATGAAGTGTATATTGTTTGTCATTTAAGACTTGGGCTTATGCGTTTCTTTAAAATGAAATATATTTCTGGGCTTGGTACTTCTTTGTCTTCTAAACAATCTTTCACATGTCCCAATTTCTCTCTAGCCAAACAAACCAGACTACCTTTCCCTGATAACTTTATACAGACTACTACCCCTTTCCAACTGATTCATGTTGACACATGGGGGCCATCAATGTTTCTACCTATGATGGGCCAAGATACTTTTTGACCATTGTTTGATGACTACTCCAGGGCAACATGGACTCATTATTGGGTGCCAAAGTTAATGCCTTTGATATGTTAAAGGCCTTTGTTTTCATGGTTGACACCTAATTTCATACCAAAGTGCAAATTTTCAGAAGTGACAATGCCCACTGCAACTTGAAGTTGATTTTATTGATGTTTCTTAGACTTTCTATTGCACTCACTTGAGTCCTCCCATTCACTTTCTCTGTTTGTTGACCCATCTTAAATTGAGTGAGTTGATGTTGAGTGTGGCTACTGAGAAAGTGATTTTTCTCCTAGATGAACAATATGTATGTTTTAATTTATAGCTCTCTAATTTCTATTTTTGCACTCCTCAGTTTTAAACTTCTTTAGTTAACGATTGTTGTTTACTTGATTTTTGAACGCTTCCCGGTTTTGTGATTTCTGGGATAGCAAAAGTTGGCTATTAAGCTAAGTATTGTGTCTACAACACATTTGAAATGATAGTTTTTGAAGCTCCCAAATGGAGTTATGTGTCATTATTCATTGTGGAGAAACTAGAAACTATTGCCTCACGAAGGGGTAGAGCATGTAAATGAGCTACCGTAGTTGGAAAGGGATTGTCAAAGAATGAAGAGGCGCAAGAATTGGCTTTGCAACATTTGCTTAAGGTTGTAACCTCTTGATTTTTTTTTGATATCTTTCATTCTTAATAACAGTAGATTTCTTAATATTTGTTCAAGGGTCTTCATTCCTGTAACCAGCTTGCTGATTATTTGATTTTTATGGCGCCCATTGTTAATATTGTCTCTGTGAATTATGTCAGTTTCTCTCTTTTATGATTGAGGGCATTCCCATATCTTTAAGATCTTCACCAGTAATATGTACAAGAGCAGTCATATAGACCTGTAAGAATAACAATGGTAAAGGAAGAGGTGTCATTCAGCAGTTATTAAACATAGATCTCTATATGTCTTAAAACTCATGGCAAGAATTGAGGGAGAAACCAAGTGAATTTGAATGATAACATTCATACTGGCACTGTTGTAGGTTTGTCTTCCAGTAGGAGCCAACATGCAGGATTCAGGTGAAATTTCCTTGTTCAAGATGGAAGATGTAAAGACTTGCCAATACATTTTCTTCGATTAAATGGTAAGTAAGACTTGCCAGACCTTGAGATTCAGAATACAGGTGAACTATATGTTGTTCTCTCTTTTTTATTTTGACAAAATGATATTCTCATAGAAGTCCCAAATTGTAAAACTTAGCAAAACAGATAACATATCATTGTAATCGCAAGTATAACAAAGCCCAGACTCTCACATCTCACCCTGAATTGATATGTACAACAAACATGAACAACCTCATCATAACTCGTCATACCTGATTCATCACACCTTTTAAGTAACTCGTACCATCAAGATCCTTAAACTATCATTCATAGTGTTTAACATGCAATCCCAGTCCATATAAGAACTATCTTAACATTTAAACACAAATTCGTGCATTCATGGACCAACATGCAAAATCACATTATGAAAAAGTAAATTCGGTTCACTCATGGAACCAGTTTGTAAATTGGGTTCTCCCATGAAATCCATACATAAACGGTTAGTATACTTGCATGGTACCTGAGCCAACCATATGATATTTTGTATCAGACATGATACCTTATCCAACCGTTAGTAAATCTTTATTGGTGTAATGATCCGGAAGGGCATTTTTTGAAATTTTCGTAAGGTTAGCATTTTATCCCTCTCGATAGTTGCCACGACTCATTTCTGATCAGTCGGTGAAGTTGGTTTGGAAATGTTGAACTATTCGCTTAACTATAGTTAATTAATTCATGGGTAATTTATTTAGTTGGTGATTAATGGGTCAAGTGCATAATTTATTTAATACCCTATATCACTTGACTGTATAAAATAAGTTAATAGGATTTAATACAAATTTTAGTCATTGTACAAGCCAATCTTCGAATAAGTTAATATATATATATATATATATATATATACTCTTATATTATCATTGACTAATGAGTAATTTTTGAACAAGAAACCTTAATGATACCATAAAAAATATATATACTCTTATAGTATCATTGACTAATGAGTAATTTTTGAACAAGAAACCTTAATGATACCATAAAGAATATATATACTCTTATAGTATCATTGACTAATGAGTAATTTCTGAACAAGAAACCTTAATGATACCACAACAATATACATATATACTCTTATTGTATCATAGACTAATAAATAATTTCTGAACAAGAAACTTTAATGATACCAATAGAGTATATATACATTGCTTTAGTATCAGTTAAACGAAATTATCAACCTTAATGATACAAATACAGTATATGATACCAATTTAGTATCAGTTAAGCGAAAATTATCACTCTTCATGGGGGTATGGATTGTAATTATTTATGAGAGAATGGGTATTTCAAGAATTACTTTGGATTTGGGTATGAACTTGTAATATTTGTATAGTGTTTGAATATCTAAATTTTTTGTTTAAACTATCAAATTAATGTAATCTAATTTGACTTTAAAAATTAGTCAAATTGACTTTAAAAAAAAACAGCGTGACAATTAAAAGTGACGAAAGGAGTATTTGTTATCAATATGACCTCCAATTAATTTTTTATTAATTATTGTGTAAAATTAAATTTATACTATATATTTAAATAATTTTTAGATATGACTTGAGAATATTTCAATAACAACAATTAAATCTCAAAATATTTGAGACATGATATACGTCACATTATAGAAATCATAAAAATTATGCAATTCATATATAAATGTAAGTTGTAACCCTAGTTAACAACAACCCAAGAGAATCATACATTAATGTTAGTCTTGTTTTTCTATGTTACGTTGATTTGATAACATATAAATCATTACTTTTATTTCTCTAATTAAGTAATTTTAAATTAATATGTTTAAATAAATTTAAACTATGTATTTAAATATTTTTTTATAATTTAAAAAACATTCCAATGATGACAGTCCAAACTCAAAATATATGAGATGGTTAACATTGATACATTGTAGAGATCATGAAAAAGCATATAGTTTTTATGTGTCGACCATAACTAACAACAAACAACCCAAGATAGTCCGCACAATAAAGTTGTAGTTGCATTTTAGTTATGAGTTGTTAATCTTATATTCATTTTTTTCTTTAAAAACAATACACACATGGTATATGAACGATCCATTAATCATTGTAGAACGATATATAGTTTTATTTATTGATTATAATTAAAGAAAATTCAATTATAAATTTGAAAACTCATACTTTAATTTACTAAATTGTGTAATTCTAAGAAATTGATTTTTTTTTAAATAGAGAAAATATTTATTTATAATTGTTTAAGAAATTGGAAACTCACTCTTATTTTCCTTCGATTTTCATCAAATTTTAAAATAACAGATCAATTATTTTGTTTATATAAAAGCTGAATGAAGTGAAAGAAGTATAATATACTATATCAATATAAATATCATTTATAGCAATAACATTTTTTTTCACTGGATACTTATAATACATTTTAAAACATATTATAAAGGACAATTTATAAAAACACATATAATACAAGTTTTATTCATGAATAATACATCTATCACACACTTTATTACACTTATAAGTTATTGTGTCGATTTCTTACCAAACACTTATAATACATCTATGACATGCATAGTTCACTTTTAATATATAATAGATTTATCAATAATATTGCTATGAATTGCTATAAATAATAAAAAATAAAAAATAAAAAATAATCATTAAAATCAGTAATTCTTTATTAAAAAATATCATTTTTTAATGTTTGATTCGATTCCTAATGTGCAACTCATCCCAAATCTCTTCTCAACAACCCCTCATTAATCCATAATATTTTCAAGGTAGTAATGTGTAGTTATATATCGTGTACATAGATATACACGGCCTCAAAAATCTATTTTCATACCGCCTCAACTAAAAATAAATGAGTTACTCCATCAATGTGGAAATGGTTTTTATTGATTTTCACTAAATATTGCATAAGGCTATATAGCCTATAGCATTACATCACACACTCAAATATCAAAACAAGTACATGAATATCAAAAAGTCAAAAGTAAGAACAATAATAATACTTAAAAGACTCACAAGAGGACTAGAAGTGGTCCTTTTATTCAAATATATAGTCCTCTAGGAGCGGCACCACTCCATACTCATACGAATTTCATCAACCATAAATCATCACTCAATGCAGCAGCGGTACATGATAAACTTCTCCATTGGACGGCTACATTCAGCACAAACCACTCTCTCAGGAATATGTCCAGTGGTACTCGGCAGAATTAGTCGAGTACAATGATGAGGACTATGAAGATCACGAAGTTGACGGTCCAATGCAGGAACAAATGTAGTTATGTCACTCACTTCATCTCTCCAACGATCAAATCCCTTCATAACTTGCACTATCAGATCACCTTTACCTCTAGTCATTTCAGCCAATCCGCGGCTGAAAACAGCCCATCCAAGATCACTTCCATCATAGCTCAGAATCGTCACAATCTCCTGAAGGATGGGGTCAGTTTCACCTGGGATGTCTTGTTGAGTCCTGGAGTGCCACATGCTTTCTAGCCTTTCCCAAAAGAACCAAATCAGAGTTTGATCTTGCACCACGTGGCTCAAGTTTTCTATTTGGATTATTGAGCTGTTCTTCCGGACTCTTTCTTTTGGGTTCTTTTTCCCCACGTAGAGCATCTCTAGTGGAACGCGGGCTGCATTTGCAACAGCCCGCGTTGCTGAGGTGAATGATCTGATCCATTCAATATCTTCTCCTCCGTACAAGCATATGCATTTGCCTTCACTAATCTGGGAATATATCGAAGTGAATATAATTTATAAGACACATATTGTATATTCTTAATCATGGTCTACGATTTCGTGTATATTATAAATTCTTGACATAAATAAATGTGTTATACGTACCCAAGTGAAAATGTTTTGATCAATGGAATCAGCTAAGAGTTCAATATTCCAAGTTTGTTCCTTCCATAGAGCTTCTTCCCTAGCTTTAGTAAAAGGAAAAGCCAAACTTCCCCAAATCCACAACATATGGTAAGCATTGTTATTTGCTTCTTTTCCTTGAGGATCAAGAACAACAAGCTGAGGCTTTTTCTTGAATCCCCACACTTCTTTAATGCACCTTATCACTGCTGGATCGATCATCGAAGGATGTGCCACTGAGTACCATGGCATTGAAGCTTGTACTTCCTCAAATTTCATTTGTTTTGCTTCAGTCCATGGTGTAAGCCTCTTGTCAACCACAGGGATCCAGACAACCTCATAGTTGCTCTCTGGCCTGTTTGGTTGCGTCTTGGATTCAGCGTACATGTGGTGGAGGATAAAGAGCTCTTCGGGTGCAATGTCTAGGTCAGAGATCAAAAGTAGAACATGCTTCCTCCTTAGAACATCGAGACCTACCTGTTATAAGACAAGGTAGTGCAATAATTATTATATCTGGTCAGCTAAAAGATAACTAACTATTTCATTTATAGTTATTGTTTGAAAGTGAAAAAATTATTTATATTGTGACAGTATGTAATAAATTAGTTATTACCCTTCTCTTATGAGTTCCATCAAAAAGTGGGAGTTGATCATCCCTGGAGTGAATCAAGATTGAGAGTATCTTCATGTTATCAATGTGAGGTGTCCTGAGAAGTCGTAGAAGTGCTTCAAATGCATCATGTTGCCTCTTCTCCTCTGTATTATAACGCTTTAATTAAATATCACAATTTTAAATTTGTTTTACATAACTTATAATAGTATACATAACTTACCAATCTTTTGTTGACAAAGGTTAAGAACCTTTCTGAGATGATCCAATATGTTTGCAAGCTTGTGAGTCAAACTAGATAACTCCCAAGCCTCAGATGTTGAAGAAATTTGCCTAATATAATATTACACATACCATTCATCAATTTCATGCTTGATAATCTAACTTATTATTGAGTGTTGAAAGAGTGAAGAAAACATACTCATGACCAATGGCAATGAGATTCAGAATCATAGCTGCACACATGACAGCAGCCCTCATAGTCCAATAAGCAGCAGTGGAAATATGGGCAGTATTGATCAACATTTCCAATTCTTGTGTGATAGCATGTTGACTGTGAGACGTTTGAACGTCTCTAAACTCGATAATGCACTTTGTCACATCCAACATTTTGTCGATCAAATCATGAATTGCATCGAATTTCTGCTTGAGAACATCCTGACGCGTCATTATTTCTGGAAGTTCCATGATGATTGCAACAGACTTAGCCAGTGGATTTGTAGTATACTGATGAACAAGCAGACCAAATTCACCATATTGCTGAGCAAAAGC
>JAJOOH010012369.1:0-22953 GCA_029582605.1 Solanum gracilifrons
AATTTATTTTTTATGTCAAATTTATTTTAATGAAAAATGTAGTTGAGTGATTTTTGAAGATAAAAGTGTTAAGTCTTAACACTTTTATCTTCAAAAATCACTCAAATACATTTATCTTTAAAATCAAATTGACATGGCAAAATAAGTTATTCTTTATACCATATAAACAAGAATCCCAAAAATAAATAAAAATTTAAAATTTCCCACATTATTTTTATTTTACTTTTTGAAAAAACTGAATCTGCACCATTACAATTCAAGGCACTTTCTCCTATTGAAACGCCATTCTAGCGCTTGTTGTTTGAAATTTTGTTTATTTGTAGGGTCAATGATTATATGAAATTAAAAAGAATTTATTTTTTATGTCAAATTTATTTTAATGAAAAATGTAGTTGAGTGATTTTTGAAGATAAAAGTGTTAAGTCTTAACACTTTTATCTTCAAAAATCACTCAAATACATTTATCTTTAAAATCAAATTGACATGGCAAAATAAGTTATTCTTTATACCATATAAACAAGAATCCCAAAAATAAATAAAAATTTAAAATTTCCCACATTATTTTTATTTTACTTTTTGAAAAAACTGAATCTGCACCATTACAATTCAAGGCACTTTCTCCTATTGAAACGCCATTCTAGCGCTTGTTGTTTGAAATTTTGTTTATTTGTAGGGTCAATGATTATATGAAATTAAAAAGAATTTATTTTTTATGTCAAATTTATTTTAATGAAAAATGTAGTTGAGTGATTTTTGAAGATAAAAGTGTTAAGTTGAGTGATTTTATTGAAACAAAACATAGTTTAATGACTTTGTTAGTTAAATTCTCATAGTTCAATGACATTTTGAGATATTAACTCTGAGGAGTGCTGAAGTATGGTATACTTTATTTCCTCTGTTTCCTCGAACTATATAGTGACCCCAAACTCTCTTCTGGAGATTATATTTGTAGCAACCAGTTTCAGCATTAGCATTCACATTCTACTAAAATTTTAAGTTTTTGTTTGTTTAAAAAGATGACAGACCATGTTTCGTTGAGTGTGCCTGATGAATCCACATGTTTTGATGATGATGGCCGTCCCAAAAGAAGTGGTACAGTTTGGACTGCAAGTGCACACATAATAACAGCTGTGATTGGTTCTGGAGTTCTTTCATTACCTTGGGCTACTGCTCAGCTTGGATGGATTGCTGGACCTTCTGTTTTGCTACTCTTCTCCGTTGTTACTTACTACACTTGTAGTTTTCTGTCTGATTGTTATCGTACAGGAGATCAACTTACTGGAAGAAGAAACTATACTTATATGGATGTTGTTCGAAGCAATCTTGGAGGTGTTCACGCTAAGATTTGTGGGGTTATTCAATACGTAAATCTTGTTGGAGTTGCAATTGGTTACACAATTGCATCTTCTATTAGCATGGTTGCAGTAAAAGGATCTAACTGTTTCCACAACAATGGTCATGGTCACGCTTCTTGCAATATTTCAAGCACACCCTACAAGATCATGTTTGGAGTCTTGGAAATTGTCTTGTCACAAATCCTAAATTTTGATCAGATTTCGTGGCTTTCTATTGCCGCAGCTCTTATGTCCTTCACTTACAAGACCATTGGTCTTGGTTTAGGAATTGCCAAAGTTGTACAAACAGGAAAAATACAAGGGAGTATAAGTACTGGAACTGAAATCGACAAGGTATGGAAAAGCTTTCAAGCTCTTGGAGCTATAGCTTCTGCTTATTCTTACTCCCTCACCCTTATTGAGATTCAGGATACACTGATCAAATCACCATCAGCAGAAGCAAAGACGATGAAGAAGGCAACACAAATAAGTCTGGTAGTAACAACTGTTCTCTACATGCTCTGTGGCTGCTTTGGCTATGCAGCATTTGGAGACCAATCCCCAGAAAACCTACTGAATGGATTTGGATTTGAAGATCCATATTGGCTACTGGACATCGCAAACGTTGCCGTCGTTATCCACCAAGTAGGTGCATATCAAGTTTCCTGCCAAACCCTTTTTGCTTTTGTTGAAAAAAAAGCAGGTGAATGGTACCCTGACAGCAACATCATCACGACAGAGATCGATATCCCGATCCATCGCTGTAAGCCCTTCAAGCTCAACTTTTTCCGTCTAATTTGGAGGACTATTTTCGTGATCGCCACCACTTTCATTTCTGTGCTGATGCCATCCTTTAACAACATCGTTGACATTCTTGGAGCGTTTGCATTTTGGCCACTAACAGTATACTTCCCAATAAAAATGTACATTGTCAAAAAAAATATTCTCAAATGGAGTGGTAGGTGGATTTACCTTCAGTTGCTTAGTGGAGCTTGCCTTGTTATCTCAATTGCTGTAGCTGTTGGTTCTTTTGCTGGACTTGTTTCTGATTTAAAAGCTTACAAGCCTTTCAAGTAGGTGCTGACCAGCCAGTTGCTGTTACTCTGTACGTTTTAATTTGTTTTTTTTTATTTCCATAACAAGAGCAGGTCCTCGTATGTATTTATGTTTGGGGAGGGTGGGGTGGGGGGAAAATCAGTCTTCATATCTATATTGTTGTTGTACTTTTTCTTTGTTTGGTGTAATGCAAAAGCTAAGGTAAAGATAATGAAATTGGGCGTTATTGGATCCTAGATCTTCAAGTGTAATGTTGTAGTGCTCTCTTTTTAATATTCTTTTAATCAGGTAAATAGGGGTGCTCTAATATGAGTTGAGGCCTGAGGGGTTTCGTGAGCACCCAATAGTTTAGGTATGGAATTTTGCTGAGCGATGATAGTTTCGGGGGGTTTTGATCAGCATGTAAAATAAGCATCTGCTAATCGATGATAAGTTGCTAGTTTCATCTTCTGCTGTAACTGAAGATTACAGCTGAATGCCTGAAACACAATGAGTCACAAGTTAACATCATGACCTAAATAAGGACTCCAGTTCGCCCACAAACTCAAAGGTAGAAGATTACCCCATAATATTCCTTAATAATCAGGGGTGAATCTTTAACTTGATAGGTTCGTACAGTATGATTGATTTTAATGAATCAATAAGCTGATCACACCATAATATTTTTAATTCCTTGAGCACGGAAAAAATTTCTCTGCTTCCAAACAATAAAGGTTGAGCTGATATAGTATTCTCAATTCCTCTAACTTTGTGTCCTCTTATAACTCAGTTAGTTCAAAGAAAGAATAATCATCCATTCTCACATGTCGTAGCTCTGCAAGACTCCAAATACTAGGTGATAGTACACTGTTTGATGTGTTGTTCACCACAGAGTTTTTCAGTAAGTCTAGAGTTGCAAAGTTTGTTTCACTGGTTTTCTCTTCAATTATTGATTTCTCCTCTAGGCTCTAAGTTTCAAACAAGAATGGATACCTCCCTGGTAAGTGCTTCAACTCTGCCAAAAGAATGAACAATTTTTCATGATGAATAACATCCTTGGGCACATCAACCACCAGAGTTTCTAGATTCAAGTGGTATGAAAATGATGGAGGGAGAGCTTTTGCATTCGTCCAAATGTTTAAGCACCTCAAATGAAGAACAGATATAAAAGTTTGAGGATCGGTCCATCATTTGAAGCCTCAACTGGTTGATGTGCTGGCCAAAGTTAATCGTATGCATACCTTTAATGCCTTCTGCAAAGAAGATTATTCAGGTGAAAGTAAATGAAAATATATATACTGAAAAGGAATTTAAGGTATAAGAGAAGTTAATAAATTCGTATATACTCAAAAAGATATTCCCACTTCGCGCAGGAACTCAATTCTACATAACCACAAGCTTGTTATCTCCCGTCATTTCTGCAACATATTCCTTAATCTTGAAGGTTGAATCTATTAGTTGAGGTTTGCACGACACTGAGATAGACTATAATGAAGCAATATCCCCAAAACTGTCCGGGATCTCCATAAGCCCATCACACCATTCTATTTGTAATTCCTCGAGCACGAGAAACGCTTCCTCTCTAACCTGCCATTCAGAAAAAGACACCTCATACAATGTGAGAAAGCCACTTCCCTTTTCTGACTTGTTAGAATAATTCTACTTCTTTTCTGAGTTTGAGGAAAAGGTCTTATTAGCTCATTCCATGTTGCAATATCCCACAAGTCATCCAAGACAATAAGGTACCTCTTTCCAAACAGTTATTTCCGCAGCTTATCAGCAATGTCCTCATCAATGCCATCCTCATTGAGAGTTTGTTTCAGACCAATAACTTGATTGAAAATCTTTTACAACTACTTTTTCTCATTATGCTCTTGGTCGACTGTGCACCAAGCACGGACGTCGAAATGATTTCAACAACTGACTTATCATTAAATACTCTGTAAGCCAAAGTAGTCTTTCCAAGCCCTGGCATTCTAACTATGGAAATGACATCAACCTCTGTTGGTCCACTGGTGAGCTTCCTAATTATCCACTCTGTCTCATCCTTGAACCCTACAATTATCTGACCCATGGTTGATGACTTCTTAATTTCAACTGGTTTGCTGGGAGCATTTCCAACAATAAGACCCTTGCTTTTGGAAATCCTCGCCGGTACCTCTTCTTTGATAAGCTTGATCTTTTCTATGGTATCAGGAAGAAAGAACATAAGCTGCAAGAGACCATGATCTCTGACAAGAATTGAATCAATGGCATGTTCCGCCTCATATGCCAGACCTATGTATAACACGAGTACAAAGATCTTTATTAAATTCTTGCTCAACATTTCCAAAGAATGATCTTAGGAATTCTAGACCTTCTTTCACCAGCACGATTTCTTCCTTTTGTCAAATCAACCGAGTAAGGATTGGAGTTGAGCAAGTCATTTAAGTTTCTGAGTAGAAGAGTCATGAAGAGTGGTCCATTACTCATGGGGAAGTAGAGCTGAGATGAGTCGGCAGGGGCTTTTAAGAAACACTAGACTCACCGCACATACGTTGCACGTGTTTGCCTCGTCTTGAGATTCCTATAACTGTGAAACCATATCCATACTATATTTGTCTTAGTATATCGCTGAAATAGTCTGCATACTCCATTTTACATAATTTAACCGTGAAATTGTATTCATACTCTTTGTTTAATCTTTTTGATATGCATCAAACGAATAGTTGGAATAGTTGATTCCGACTCACCAAATATAATTTTATAAATAGTTCTTCATTATGCCCTACTAATCGGCAGTCTTGCTGGTTGTTTAATTTTTTTGTTGCGCATTCATTGTCGAACATCTTTTACAAAGTTTCTTATAAGTTTGGCATAGAATTTGGTGTCGATGGATATGATAAAACTTGGCGTGATGATTCACCACACGTGAGTTGCACCTACATGGATATGATAAAACTTGGCGTGATGATTCACCGCAAGTGAGTTGCACCTGTATGCCTAGTCTTGAAATTAATATAATTTGGCGACGAATCTTTAGATAATTTGTAATTAAGTAATTCAGCTTAAATCAACATTTGAGACCTGTGCCAATCAACAGTTACACACATCACACACATTCCATTTAAACACATACAGAAAATTTTGATTTTTGACTTTGTAGAGTCGGTGCTGGTGTTACCTATTTTGACTTTTAAAATAAACTATTGATCAACTAATTAGGAAACTGAAA
This sequence comes from Solanum gracilifrons, assembly GCA_029582605.1. NCBI lineage: Eukaryota > Viridiplantae > Streptophyta > Magnoliopsida > Solanales > Solanaceae > Solanum > Solanum gracilifrons. Next base: position 5,584 of record JAJOOH010012369.1, read on the forward strand.
TCCATAGGGAACTTTTTTGGAGCAAACATTAGGAAGCAAGCTCAATGAGATAGGACATTAAGATTAATCCTCAAAACATTAGCCTTAATAGCAGTACAAAGACAAAGGGCAGCTTCAATATCAGCAAGTCCAGAAATAAGACTACAACAAGGTGACACTGGTGGTGAACCAATAACAACATTAAGTTTCCAGACACTAATGTCCCTCTAAAAATCATGCTTCCTTTGGAATATTTGGTGCACTCAAAATAGGAATACTTTTGACAATATTAAGAACGTTCCTAGTTATATCCTCGGCAAAAGTGAATTTACTCAGCTATTTCACAAAAAAAAAACTTACGCATTTATTATATAAATTTCGTGCCAAGTCAAACTATCTCACGTAAAATGGGATAGAATTGGATGGGTTGAGTTATGACCCGTTACCTAACCCGTTTTGACCCAACCCATTTTGGTCCAAATAAATTTGGGTTGAGTTGGGTCTTGACCCATTTTGACCCTCCCAAATTTAACCCAACCCACCCAATTGCCACCCCTACAAATAATGATGCTTAACAAACCATCCATAAGGGTACAATACTCTCATTGCAAAACTGACCAGAAACACAAAAATCATCTTCTTATCTCCAATATTGTTATCATGATCACTTAATTTTTGCTTACAGTACTTAATGTATCTTAATAATGGAGTGCCAAGAGACCCTGATTTAGTTCCAATTAACATTCCTCCTGCGTGGGATGGCTCAGTGTCACTGGAAGAATCAATGGTGACATTAGCCTTTTTAGACCGTCTCAAAGACGGACATGGAGAAGGTGAGCGAGAACTTTGGTCCTCGATGTTTTTTTGGTCTCTTTCGGCTTTTTTTTTGCAAAGGACTTAACTTCTCATATAAATCTATCAATGCAGAACACAACATTAACAAAGTAGATACGGCGATTACAACTGACAATTCTCCGACATACTATTTGATTCATTGGATCTTGAACTTGAGCTATCCCATTACCTCAATCACCATTCCTATAACATGAGTTTTCATTCACCAGAGGTCACAATTAATCCACCTAATAAACAACTCCAGAAATCAATTGCAAACTTGTCTATTAACAACTCAAATAATTATTGGCGGCAATGTTCTCACTCTTTACTTAATATATGAAGAATCAACATCTCCAAAGCTCAAAGTAGAAAAGAAAGAGCCACAGAGAGATTTAACTATTAAAAGAGAAAACAAAATAAAATGGTAGTATTGTTAGAGTGGGTAAAAGTCCCACATTGGTTGGGAAATGGACTGGTGGTCTCTTTATATGGATTTGGACAAACCTCCCCTCAAAAGCTAACATTTGGGGTTGAGTTAGGCCCAGGTGCCATATCTTTACAAGTATGTCTTCTCAACAGGCACTTGACCAATTACCCAAACGTTAACCAACACTCGAGTGTCTTCTGGTATATCATACCCCATGAAGTTAGTATTGTGTATCGCTCTTCTTGGCATTTTGTTTTAAAATTATAACTTGGGCTTTTATTGAGTGAGAATCAGCAATACAAATGGCAGTGGCCCATTCTGCCTGTCCAAAGGTCCCAACAAAATTAACCCAACAAAAATAAAATAAAGCAAAGCAAAAACACTACACTTTGACCAGTACAATTACCCTGAACTTTATGGTTTCCTAATCTAGAGCTTAAAACAGCTCCTCTTCCGCTTCCCTCATACCATGATGTCTTTGTGCATCTCTCAAATCCTTCTATGGTTATCTGAAGTGACATTTTTCTCCTTTATTTTGAATTCATCTTTTCTTCAAGCATTTCTCTAATTCTCCTTCTTTCTTCTTTGTTCCAGCTGTGTTCTCCAGTTGATGGGATTTCCGCTCCTTTAGTATCTTCTTGAGGGCTTCTGTCAAAAGGAATCGCCTTCTTTCACTGGGTAAGCTCATCTCGTTCTTGTTTGTGCTATAAAGCCATGCCTTGTATTTATATCCTTTAACTTCCAGTCCATCTAGATAATATTTCACTCTTTTTGGTACCAAACAAGGTTGTACATATTAAAGTGAATCACTTAATTTGTATCCTGTCATAACCCCTTATCCTTTGCATGTTGAAATTCTGATGTAAGGGCATTGTAGTTTGTCAACATTAATTAGTCTCTTTCCAGTTGATTCCATCTCTTGAAAGTGAACAAAATTGCAATTACCTTTATCTAATGCTAGATTTGCTATTTATTGCCTTCCCTCATTATATGTTGAAACTGGACCTCTTTGCCTTCCAATAGTTCCCTGACCTGCTCTATCATGTCTGAAATAGACCATGGACATTCCCATTTCATCATTAATACTTGTTGTAGTAGTAATGAATCTGTTTGAATGATTATTCTATGACTATCTGCTTGCTTTCAATGTTTAGCTGCTTCTAAGATAGCTATTGCTTTTGCCTCAGTATTTGTAGTGTCTTCTATCTTCTCTCCTTTCGCATATAGTAAGTCCCCATTTTCATCTCGTAGACAGAACGCATAAGCACTAGCTCCTGGATTTCCTCTCGATGCTCCATCAGTATTGTATTTGACCCATCCTATTTGTGGCAAGTCCCATTGTACCTTAGTGATTTTGATTACTGCTCTGTATTCCTGTAACTCTCTCACTATTTCTGGCCAAGTATTGGGAAACTTCCTCTTTGGGTTTCGGACCTTTAGCAACCTCAATATGCTCCCTGTAATATTGTGAATACTTCTTTGCCATGTAGTTCTTAGCTCCTCATGTTTTCTAGCGTTCCTTCTTTTCCATAGCTCCCAAATTATAATGCTTGGGATAGCCTTGATATATGCTTGCATCCCTTGTCTCACATTAGCTCCCCACCATTGCATAATACACTCTCTGAGATTAAGTTGTTGGATATTCAAACCTGCAAAAGAAGAAAAATAGGACCAGGTCCTGTTAGCAAATTCTGATTGCCGGAACACATGGGCCAAAGTCTCTTGGGAGGGATTGGTGCAGCACCAGCATCTCGAAGGTCCCTCCACTCCCCATCTTCTAATTCTATCATCCACCGGAATTTTAATCGCTCTTCTTGGCAATAAGAAAGGAAGGGGAGGATTTAATCTTGGTCACAGATTGTCAATGTCACTTTCTTCAAACTTCTTGTTTTGTCTACTATTTCAAAGATCTCTGCTTTTACTCTTCCCATTGCTTCAGGGTGGCGTATGAGCTCTCTGTCAGCATCCATGCCACTCTGCTGCTAGTAGTCTCTGATCCGGCTAAAAACATCTCTTTCATTTCATTTCTAATCAAGATTTATCTCAATTAACAAAGAAGTACGATGTACATATAACATTAGTTCTTGATTTCACTATGAGTAATAAGGAACGGATAAATATGCGAGAAGACAGTGGTGGAAAAAAGAAAGTTTTTTTTGGATGAGTTGCTTGAATTTGCGGGTAGTGGAAAAGATGAACCAAATAATTTATCAAACATCAGATCAACATATTCATATTGGTAAGTTTTAGAAAACTTGTTAAAATCTTCCTATTGTTTATATTGAAATCAAGAATGCTAATGTAAACCACAATAACAACTACACCTTATTCTCAAACAAGCTATATCTGCATTGATGCAATCCATGTTCCAAAGTATGTTATCGTAGTTCGTAGAAGCTTTTTCCACTTTTCATTCAGTGGTGGTGTATGCATTGTAGAATTATTAACCGTAAATTTAAGAGTGTACATGGAGATTCATTCACGAGGCATAGTTATTTGGATGACTAAGACAACATTAACACAGATAGAGGCGGTCAGACACTCACGGTTGCACCATATTTATGGGTGTTTGGTCTAACATGTGTCGAATATTTAGTGTTGGCGTAGGACCTCGGGCCACCAAAGGTTCCAGCAACATCTGGCCATTTTGATATAAAAAATATAATCCACCTTATGACAATCTACATTGATCATTTAATTTTATAACATCCTATACTACATGATTTTGCGCACACACATATGACGTAGGCACGCTAAGACTTTCATGGTAGTACCATATATAGTTATGGGTGCGGGGTTTATATACCGAATAATTCTTGGTGGCCAAGGCGTCAGCGCCTCAAGTATAATATTTAGTTAAATAAGGTGAAGTAAATATGAATCATGATATTAGCTAAGTAAAAGTGTCAATGATATTACCTCTTCGTCAACTAATATTTTCGTTCAGAAAGTGCCTTTATGACTTGAGTTTTTGTAAGTTAGTCGCACGATGTACAAGGGAGAGAATGAGATGGAAATGGCTACGCGCTTGCTGAACTCCTGCACACAAATAATGTATGTGTATATTTTGGCTGCGCACAAACAATAGTTTGTATATTTGTTGGCTCAAGGAGAATGCATGTACATGTTTATTTTCCCAGCAACAGATTCACAAACCATTTTGGCTGTTACAGATCACTTGTTATTACCTTATTTACTACAACAGCAAACATCTAAGGCTATTGTGTCGTCTACTTTTTCCTTTGTAAATAATCCACCAACAACTATTCTGCTAGAATTCTGTCCAAATGGCCATGTATAGCTAGGAGATAGTTGTGTAGTGGACAATCAAATCACAATATTAAAAGTATATTGATACTTACCTTTTTCGAACTTTGACTCTCAAAAACACTTTTTAAAAAAGAATAGTTAAATACAATTTGCTTATCAAAAGCACTTTTCAAATGAATTAGCCAAACACAAATTGTTTTTTTCCAAAGTTCTTTTCTAAAAAGTCATTTTTAAAAAAGTGCTTCTAAAAATAAGCAGTATTTAGCAGCAATACCAAACAGACTCTTAGAGGTGTAATATAAGCATTTTATTTTCAATTGTAGAATTTTGGGATTTGAGCAATCTAAATTTGACAATTAGAGTGCTTAAACATGAAGCAAGAACAAAAAGGATGGCTAAGGATGATATATTATGGATAGATAAAGGATATTAAGTGTGTTTTTAAAATGGAGGAAAATGTTTTTCGGAAAATGTATTTTTTTTTTTATATTTGATTGCAAAAAATTTTTGGAAAATATTTTCTCTAGGAAAATAAATATCTAAGGAAAAATGACTTTCTTAATGGAAGTAACGAAAATAAGTTCTATAAATGATATTCTATGTTTGTTGCATCCTCTCACCCATACAATTCCCCCAACCCCAACCCTTTGACCATCACTCGGGGCCCATGACTATTGTTTTATGCTTGTTACTCTTGACCCCACCCCCTCTCTTCCCTATTATTTTATGCTAGAGTATATATATATAAATACTTTTAAGATAATATTTTTTGCTCACTTATCAAATATTAATTAAGTTTGTGATAGTAGACCGAATATTGGGTTTATCTTGTGTGACAAACACAAAATTATATATAATTAATATCAATTAAGTGTAACTAAAGCATGATTGAATTGATAAACTTACATTATATTTGATGTTTGTTTTAAAAAGAAAATTAATCCCAATCAAGCAAACTTTACTATGTTTTGCATGGAAATGTAAAAGTTGATACGATACAGTTGTCAAGGATTGAAGGAGAAACTCATATCTATCTCTACAAATTTAGAGATGTGTGTGATATGAAATAAATTCAAACACCGATAGAAAATAAGGGGGTACTTTGGTCATTAGTTGAACTTAAAGAAATAAACTAAAGTTATCCATGAGGATGTAGGGAAAAGACATAAAATTCCTTTTTGTCCTGAAAAGCAAGTTACATGCTTAAATTATTATGGTGACCTATTACACACATGTATTATTCAAAAGCAAATTCTTTTACCCCCTAAAACTGACGTGGCAAAAAGAATGAAATAAAAAAAAAAATAGGTGCGTTAGTTTGAAATTAAAGTTAAAAATAAATAAATTAAAATTCTTTTTTCCACCCCACCCCCACACCTCCTCTTCTTCTTCACACTCCACCCATTATCCTCTTCTTCTTCATTCTTTATTTTCATCACACTTCCTTTTTTTTTTTATCACAATGTCAAAGCATATATTTTTTATTCGCAAATAGGTTAATCCTCATAATTTATTAGTGAATAATTGTTTTTTATCTAGAAAAGTTTTGATTGATAATTTTATCTTTTTCATTTTTTTGACTTTGTTAAAGAATTTTTGGTTGTAATCAATTTTTGAGTTTGGTGGTGATGGTGGCGGCGGGCAGGGGCGGAGCTGCTGTAGCGGAAGGGGGTTCGGACGAACCCACTGACTTTTCCGTAGATGTAGTATTCGTATTAAAATATCAAATATAAAGTACATATAAATTTACTGCGAACCCACAAGCATAGCGAGGCGTGTAGCCCAGCGGTGTTTGTGCACCCAATGAAGTCCCTCTGCCAGCTCGTCGTGGGTTCGAAATTCACTGATCACAGTATTTTTGGAATTATTTTCTAACATACAGCTATAAAGACATACGTAGGTTTATATAAAAAAAAAATTAAAAAAACAGAATGGTAAATGAAAAAAGTGTTTCTGAAATTAATTTCTAACCTAAGGATAATAACATAAGTAGGTTTATATATTTATTTATTTTTTTAAAAAAAAAAACAGAAAATCAGTTTTTGTAATTATTTTCTAACATACAGCAGATAAAGACATACGTAGGTTTATATATAAAAAAAATGGTAAATGAAAAAAGTGTTTTTGAAATTAATTTCTAACCTAAAGATAATAACATAAGGTTTATATATTTTTTTTTAAAAAAAACAGAAAATTGGTAAATGAAAATAAACAGAAAAATAATGTTTGTGTCATACTGTAAAACAATATCTAACCATTGATATCTACTCAGACGTTCAAAAAAACTGACCCAAAATTATTTTTAAAAGTTAGGATTCTGACTTTTATTGTTAATGTGATTGCTACCATCCGACCTCTGTCCTCCGGTATGTACTATGTACTCTCGCCTCTCCTTTTTCAATTTTTTTCTTATTTGTTTTCTTTTACATTGTTTAATTATCTATTCAAAACTTAATTTTTAATCTTTGATTCTAGAGTTATCCCACATATTGATAATTAATTATGTTAAAATAAATGTTGTTTGCTCTTCGAAATTTTAACTTTTGAAGGCAAAATGGTTCAAGGTTATAGTGAAACTAGTAAAATATATGTTGGTGCCAAAATATTAATGGTGAATCTAATAATTTTAATCTCACTTAGAACAATATTGAAAACTATAGTAAAAATGTTCAAAATTTATATTTAAAAAGTTATTCATTTTTTATTAACAATATTTTAGAACTTGAAAATAAATTACTCAAATCTTTATATTATTAAATCAAGTTTTTACAATAACAATATCTAAGGTAATATTTTCAAACATGATTAACATCTCATTAACAAATTTTTGTGTTTTGTGATTTTTAAGATTTTGTTCTTTTTAAAATTTAGAACCCACAGGCCTGAGAACCTGGCTCTGCCTTTGGTTGAAACCTCGTATGTGTATATATATAATATATATTAAATTTGACACCCCCAGTAACAAGTACCGCATGGTGCCAGTGGTCAGAGGTCAAGTTTTCAGCTTCATTGTTGCGGGTTCGATTCTAGAATTGCACAGTTTTTATGTAAAATTTTATGTTGCACTTTCCGTTTCTTTTGCCAAAAAGGCTCGAGCAAAGATTCGAAGTTTCGAACCCACAAAGCATTATTATTAGGCCATCTGATATCAACTGGTATCAAGTTGTAAAAGTAATAAAGCTTATAACATTTTGTTGTTGTAATTTTTAGTGATTTTTTTTCTTCCTTTTCTATTTTAAATACAAAATATTACGTACTTTCTTTGTTTGAAATTTATGTGACACGCTTTCTTTTTAGTCTATTCCCAAAAATGTTATCTTTTTACTATTAAAAATAATTTAGCTTTAAATTGTTATTTTTACATTAGTGAAATAATTTATAGTCACACAAATATTTAAAATTAATTTTAGACGATAAATTTCGAAGGTTAAATTAGGATGGGGGAGTAGAATTTTCCTTCTTTCAACTAATTCTTTCTAGCTCCTCTCTTTCGTCCAAATTTCAAAAACTTGATAATGAGTCTCTCTTACTCTTTGTTTTATTATTTAAATCATTTGGATGCATATGAAAAAATAATTTGGATTATGATAATTTAAATCTTTAGGTTTTAATTTATAAATAAAACATATGCTATAATAAATAATAAATGATAACATAAAAATCATACCGATATCATATTTGATTTTTGTTTGGCCTATTTAGATTGTCAGTTGGTGTGAGCCAATACTTCGTCTCTATTATTGAAATTATGTATGTGAAATTCTTCGACCTCTTTATATTTAGTTTGTTACCTTGAACGTGAAGTATTTATAAATATAAATAATTATATCATCAGTAAGTGTTTTTATAATAAGAAAACTTGCCGAGTGCAATTATAAATGAATGATATATTTATTTATTTATTTTATATTATAATAATATTAATGGGAAAAATATTCTTTATACAAATTATCATAGTTTTTTTTGTTGGATTTATTTATCGTCATAAACTGAAAGGTTGAATAACTGAACAAATTCCTCCCCACTCGCTATTTACAAGGCCAAAAATAGGTTAGTATTTGATTGATTTGATGACCATAACGATATGGCACCCATAGTCTCCAAATTCTGGATCCGCTGTTGGCGGGTGACAAAAATTAAAAGAGGTAATTGAAGGTGGTGAAGAAGAAAAAATCAATATTGATAATGATGGTGGGTGACAAAGAATCGATAATGAAGGTGACCGGACGTGATTTTTTCGGTGAACTAAGAATTGAAATGGGTGGGATTTGATTTTTTTTAAAAAAAGAAATGGGTGGAATTCAGTGATGAAGAAGATATAATTATTAGAGAATTAAAATAATTAATTAGAGTAAAATATAGTTAATAAAAGAAAAAATAATTAATAAAGAAAAGAAAATAAAAAGAATATGAAAATTATAATTTCTGACATGACGTTGATGTGTCAACGAATGTAATACACCACATAATGTGAGAATGGTGTTTTAGGTCTCAGGGTGAAAATGAATTCACTTTTGAGTAGTAAAAATGTGTAATAGATAGCATGATAGTTTAAACATATATCTAACTTTTCGAAACAAGTTCAGAGAAATCTATACCGTTTCCCTGAGGATGTAATATGTGCACACTTAGCACAAAATAAAAAGGAAATGGTTATGCAATACACATTTCTAAATGAAAAATGACTTGCAAAAAAATAATATGTGCCGATAAAAAAAAAGACATGAGGCAAAAAAAGAGTCCTAATAAAAAGTTTGACCAAGTGTGATAACGTTGACACTTGAGAATTGAAACCGTATGAGTTATGGTAGTATTGCTATGGTAGGCACGAAAATATATGCAACCAGAATTTTGGGGAAGAAATATCAAAGAGAACTTGGTGGTGGTAGGCCATAAATGATTGAGAATAAGCGACAGTAACGATCCTCACAATCGTTTAATTTTGTGATAACCATCATTTTTATCTTGTTTGACTCGTCCTATAACATCTGCAATTTGTGACTTGCAAAATGAATGGCACAATTCCTGATGTGATCATCATATGCGTTTTGGGAGAATTTTTGAGGTTTGAAAGTTATAGAGTTTGATCGAAATCAATATTTGGAGTTAACGGGGTTGATTTTTAGTTTTGATAATTCCACTAGATCTGAGGGTGGTTTGTGACTTGGTTGGATGACTTGCAAGCAGTGGCGTACGTAGGATTTTTTCTAAGCGGTGTCATCATTTAAAGGATAAGAATGACTCAAAAAGAAAATCAGTGAAGCTTTTACTTTAGGCCTCCAAAAATTTGAGGACCCATTTAATAGGAGTCCGGAGCTTAAAGGGCAAAAATTTTTGACAAAAAGTCCAAAAGGGCACATCAAATTTTGTTTTAACCAAAGGGGCAAAATTGCTAGTGGGGTAGCGATATTGTTTTGACGCCGTTACTTCGTTAAACAATCAAAATCACTGACCTACCAGCGATTTTGTCCAATTTTTTTTTCCATTTTTTAAAATAACATCGCTGCCCGTGCAGCGTTTTTGGAATTTTTTTTTTAAAAATAAAATAAAATTGCTGCAATGGTAGTGTTTTTATATAAAAAATATTTTTAAAATTAAAATTATATTAAAAATCACTTCGCAGGTAGTGATTTTAGTAATTTTTTTTTTTAAAGGCAGCAATTTTGGTGAAAGATTTTTTTTTTAATTGTTCAAACATCACATGTCGGGTAGTGATATTTTTGAATCTCAGGTTACTATATTTGTTTGTAATTTTTTGGCGTTAATTTTATATTTTTTAAAATATTTTTTATTAATCAATTATTCATTTTCGGGATTTACCGAAAAAAAATAAAAATTTTAAAAAATTGTTGAATTTCAGGTTACAATATTTATTTGTGAATTTTTGGCGTTAATTTTATATTTTTTTCATAATTTTCCTATTTTTTATTAATCAATTACTAATTTTCGGAATTTATCGAAAAAAATAAAAATTTAGACAAAATTGTTGAAAATGGGTCGGGTAGTTTATTTAAAAGGGGGGTTGATTTATGGGTCGGATTAGGTGTTTATGGGTTCGAATTTTTTAGGGGCATAATTGATCCCTTTCCATTTTTCATATAAATGTCATGTGGTAAAGTCAAAATGACATGACAATTTCATGTGACATTTAAAGAAATGAAAAACGAGTTGGATATGTCTAGTAGGCCAACTAACGCCTATAAGGGCATATTTAGACGAAAAGTTAGACGGCGAGGGTATGAGTGAGCCAAACTTTAAACGGAGGATATATCTAGACCTTTTCGAATAGTTTAGGGGCATATTTGACCCTTTACCCAAAAAAAAAACCCAATCAAAAGCCATCTATGGTGCTATTTTCTTTGAGCAGATGGATAGTATGATGAACTCAGTTGATACTAATAAGTAATAACAAATGATTACTTAAAGATTCCTTACTGCTGTAGAATCCTATTTTCGTAGTTTCTAATCTTTAGGAATCTATTGTTACTTTATCTTCCTATTTAAACTTTGTTTGATAGTTATTATCTTTTCAAGTCTTGTACAGATTCTTTAAAGAGCTGTCATACGATCAATAACACCAATTATCATTTCTCCATCTTATGCTCTTGTCTCTTTGGTATCAGGGCACTTCTAAACTCCCACAAGTTGATCCCTTTTATTTCTCTCCCCCAACTCATCCAAATGACCCCTACTATTTTTGTAACCAATGTTGATAGAGTTAACAACAATATTACTATTGTTCAATTCAATCCTATGACCCAACTGCCCATAAATTGAACGGTAAAAGACCTAAAATATCCTTAAATTATTGGAAAGGGTATAAATTTACCTCCATTTATCTATTGGCCCTAAAATATCCTTGACATTTACCTTTAGGTCCTATATTGCCCTTATTTTTAATGGGCTTCAATCTATATTCAATTGATAAATTAATTAATGACGTGACACTCATTTATTGGTCAACCAATAATCCTAAGCTAATCTAAACTCCAACCGATTCCCAAATCAAATTGACCCGCCCTAAATCAAATTACAATTAAAAAAATTTCATCCTTCACAACCATGGTTTCCCTTGCACCGTCGACTGTCACCTGACAGAGAAATGAAAACTTTACACTCCGGTGGAAGTAGCCAGTGAATATATCATCAAGCTCTTGAATCATTTGATACACTTTATGTCAAGGTGCAAAATTATTGTCTATTTCCAGTAGAAGAGTTTCTTTTAATATGTTGATTTCAAGAATAATGGAGGTGTAAATTTGCACAAAAATCCCCTGATCAAGATGACACATTTGTTGCTAAAAGATGTCTTTGGTGTAGGTGGTTGCTTGTCTAAAATGGTGATGTAATTATCTTGGTCAAGATTCAAGATAGCTCATTTATGTTATTATTGGTCGTTTATTGATAATTAACTTTTTATTGGTGTTTATTCCTTTTCTTTTTGTGAATTTCATGTTATGGGGCGGTATTGGAGTTCGTGCAGAAAAACAAACAATCCAAAGTTGTTCCCTTTATTCCTCCCTTCAATTTTCAACGTTAACTCTTCTACAGTTACATGAAGGAACTGATGCTTTGAGCTTACTGCTCATGTTATCAGCCTCTTCGGTTCATTTTCCCATTTGCACATAATACTGACAAGTTGAGAAGCTTAAGGATTTGTGCTTCAAGCAAAGGGAGAGATAAAACACTGAATAATTTCATACTATTTCCAAATATTATGAATTATCAAGTTTTTTTTTTTGTTTGGAAAAAGGAGGTTCAGTACTCAAACAAACATGGGTCAATGGGTTAAATAGATTTGGGATGGGTCAATTTGATTTGGAAATGGGTGGATTTTTAATTAGTTTAGATTTATTATGGGTTGTTGACCAATAGATGAGCACCGTATCATTAATTAACTTATTAATTGGGTTTAAATTGGAGGCCGTACTAAAAATAAGGGTAATATGGGACCTAAAGGTAGGCTTCAAGAGTATTTAAGGAACAATAGGTTAACGAAGGGTAGTTTGTACCATTTCCAATGTCCAAGGATATTTTAGGGCCTTTTACATAACTTTAACAGATGGACTTTCTGCATATGGAAAGCTCAAGTTTTAATGTTTATGCATGGTCAAAATCTCTTTGAGCATCTCCATAGCTCCATCCCTGCCCCCGCTCGCACCATCTCTCAAAACAATTAAGATATTGATAGCACTGAGTTTGTTGCTTGGTATCGTCGTGATCAGTTAATTCAAAATGCTATCTTGGCCTTTGTTTCCCCCACTGTTATTGTTTTAGTCTCCGTCAAAGCAACCTAGAATGCTTTACATACTAAGCTTTACGAAAGGCTTCTTCATCATGAGTTTTTTCCTAAAGCGTGAGGATGACAAGAAGCCACTATCAACCCTTATTACTGCTGCTGTATCACAATAGACAAGCTTAAATTCTCCTCGCCAAGGTAATAACAATCACTCCCCCAATCATCGCCCATGTGTGAACACTCTTCCCAATAATCAACAACGGAAAGTACAACCATGGCACTACAAAGAAACAACAAGAAGCAGCGCTTTGACAAATACCTTCGCTGCCAACTTTGTGATCGCGCAGATCTTTCTACTAAGAGTCTGGAAAACTCAGTCACATAACCACTTGCAAGCTCAGGCAAACTTTGTTTCTTGGTTTCCTCCTCAACATACCCCATGGAGTAGAGTAATTCATCATATTGCCTCTTATGCTCAAAGTCTAGCCATTGTACATACGACACTTAAGAGATAATTATGGGCAATAGCAAAACCACTCCAATATCCCATACCCGTAACGCTAACATATGTGCATCAAATCATCATTTCAAACTTCTCAATACCTTATGCTCCCCTCTCATAAATATTAATCGTATTCCTGTTTCTCAATTTTTGCCATGATAATCATTCATATATTTGGTGTCGCTGGTACAAATCTCTACAACTCTTAAACCATAACCTCAATATTTATAATATTCAAACTGAAAATGACATAAACGAAAGGAAGATAAAGGAGATCCAAGAACTACGGATCAGTCAAGCAGCTACCTCTAAATCTTGACAAAATATACAACTTCTACGAGATCACTAACCACTCGTACTCGACTTAGAACATGCACAACAAAGGTGGATAAAGTAGCAATGGTTAGTATGAAATCAACATGTACTCAATAGAATTGTCGACTCACCTAAATAAGAAGTGATGGCAAGAGTCGGTCCTAAACTTCCATGTTTGATAAGTACCACATATGCTACTCCTTTCTAAGAAAACAAACCTACACTAATAGCTAATGGCAACAACATTATATGTATATTAAGTTTAGATAATCTGAAATCACAGTCAAGTCAAATTAAGAGTAATAAAGTGTTAGGACTTATGCAGTTTTGATGATTGACAAAGAAAGATGAAACACTTCAGTCAACATGGTTCAAAGGTACATTGTCACGAACAGTTGAATTCGGGAAAATTTTCAAAATAAATAAGGTAAGAGCGCAGAAATCAAGAAATGGATAATGTTAATTTCGTGTTAAAACACAAGAAAACAAACAAGTGATGCATTGAAGAGAAAGAATCAATTAGTTTGATTTGAAGAAGGAGTCTAAAGAAGCAAGAAGTTTGAATTGAAGAAGGAATTTCACTTAAAGTAGAACTCTTCAAGTTTGTGCTGAATTGAAGAGTTGGAGTTTGACTATAACACAAACGAATTAATGAATTTGTTTTAAAGAAGGAGTATAAAAAAGCAAGGATTTTGAATTGAAAAAGGAGTCTCACTTGAAGTAGAAATCTAAGTCAAGAGAGTTCAAGTCAATGAGGAATTTGAAGTGAAAAATAACTCTATGAAGAATTGTTCTTAAATAGAGGTGAAGTCTTCTAGAATACTTGTGCACTTATAGAGCTAAAAGGGCAATTGGACAATTGACTTCGAAAATGCTACCAACTGGCTGAAATAAGACATTGAAAAACTAGGTCCTATTACAGAGGTTATGCATTAGGAGGTTTTCATTGAGTCGTAGTATTGATGTATCTTTAGTTCAATGTGTTATAAACATAATTAGGAGTGTTGTCTTCAAGTTGGGATAACTCAAAGACTTGGGAACACATACCTTGGGAGGTTTGTGTTGAAGTTTGGGAATTATAGTTCGTAATTTCTTAGGTTACATAGGCTTGTAATCTGTTTTGTGTTGAGGCTCAGTGATTTAGTGAATTAGTTGAAGTTAAATCATGAAGGGCTACATGTCGTGGTTTTTTACAACTTTTTGAGCTTAGTGTTTTCCATGTAAAATACAATGTTTTTACTTACTTTTCTTACTGCTTTGTTGGAACACGTTAAGCAACTTGTATTACTCACGGTGGAAAGCAAGGATGAAATTTTTTAATCAAACTGAATTATGCACTTTGGAAAATAGTCATTGATGGATCAAAGTAAGAAGGATGATAAAGCAAAGACATACAAAAGGAAATGAGTGAATATGAGGAGGCTGACTTCAAGATTCTTGAAAAGAATGCCAAAGCTAAGTGTATTCTTATTTATTCCCTTTCACCAGATAAATACCATCGAATATCTAGTTGCACAACTCTAAAACAAATTTGGAATACTCTCATAATGCACACGAACAAACAAGTATCAAAGAGTGGTCTAACGACAACTCCCAAGCTAGCTTTCACAACTGTAAGAAGAAAAACAAAAATGATAAGGAAGAACATTACATAACGGTTTCATGGAGCTCATGATCAGAAGATATTGAAGATGAAAAATATAAATGAGACTACAGTCTTGGATATTGGAGATTTAGACATGAAAGAAGGAGAAGGAGGGAAGAACAAGAAGAAGAAGGAGAAGGAGGGAAGAAGAAGAAGGAAAAGGAGGGAAGAAGGAGAAGAAGAAGAGGAAGAGGAAGAGGAAGAGGAAGAGGAAGAGGAAGAGGAATAAGAGGAAGACGAGAATGAGGAAAAAGAGAAGGAAGAAGAATAAGAAGGAGAAGAAAAGGAAGAACAAGAACATTACATAATAGTTTCATGGGGATCAGGATCGGAAGATATAGATGAAGAAACATATAAATGAGACTGCTCTCTCGTCTATTGGAGATTCAAACATCGAAGAATGAGAAGGAGGGAAGCATAAGAAGAAGAAGGAGAAGGAGGGAAGAAGAAGAAGAAGGGAAGAAGGAGAAAAACAAGAAGAATGAGGAGGGAGAATAATAATAAGAAGAGGAAGAGGAAGAAGAAGAAGAAGAAGAGGAAAACGAGGAAGAAGAGGAATAAGATGAAGAAGTGGGAGAGGAAGAATAAGACAAATAAGAAAAAGAAAAGGAACAAGAAGAAGAGGAAGTGGAAGAGGAAGAAGAATAAAAGGAGGAAGAGACAGAATAAGAAGAAGAAGAAGAAGAAGAAGAAGAAGAAGAAGAAGAAGAAGAAGAAGAAGAAGAAGAAGAAGAAGAAGAAGAAGAAGAAGAAGAAGAAGAGGAAGAATAGGAAGAGGAACAAGAAGAGGAGAAAGAAGAAGAGGAAGAAGAGGAATAGTAAGAGAAGAAGGAAGAGTAAGAGGAAGAAGATTAAGAGGAAGAAAAAGTAAGGAGGAGAAAAATAAGAAAAAGAAGAAGAAGAAAAAGAAGAAAAAGAAGAAGAAGAAGAAGAAGAAGAAGAAGAAGAAGAAGAGGAAGAGAAAGAGGAAGAGGAAGAGGAAGAGGAAGAAGAAAAAAATGAAAAAGAGGAGGAGGAAGAAGAAGAAGGAGGAGGAGGAGGAAGAGGAGAAGAAGAAGAAGAAGAAGAAGAGGAAGATGAAGAGGAAGAGGAAGAGGAAGAGGAAGTGTAAGAGGAAGAGGTAAAAAAGGAGGAAGACTAAGAAGAAGAAGAGGAGGAGGAGGAAGAAGAAGAAGAAGAAGATGAGGAGGAGGAGGAGGAGGAGGAGGAGAAAGAAGAGGAAGAGGAAGAGAAAGAGGAAGAGGAAGAAGGAGAGGATAAGGAGAGGATGAGGAGAGGACGAGGAGGAGGAGGAGGAGGAGGAGGAGGAGGAGAAGGTGGAGGAGGAAGAAAAAGAGGAAGAAGAGGTAGAGTAGGAGGACGAGGAGGAGGAGGAAAAGGAAGAAGAAGAAGAAGAAGAAAAAGAAAAAGAAGAGGAAGAAGAAGAAGAAGAAGAGGAAGAGGAAGAGAAAGAGGAAGAGGAAGAAGGAGAGGATAAGGAGAGGATGAGGAGAGGACGAGGAGGAGGAGGAGGAGAAGGTGGAGGAGGAAGAAAAAGAGGAAGAAGAGGTAGAGTAGGAGGAGGAGGAGGAGGAGGAAAAGGAAGAAGAAGAAAAAGAAAAAGAAGAGGAAGAAGAAGAAGGAGAAGAGGAAGAGGATGATGAAGAAAAAGAAGAGAAAGAAGAAGAAGAGGTAGAAGAAGAAGAAGAAGAAGAAGAAGAGGAGGAGGAGGAGGAGGAGGAGGAGGAGGAAGAAGAAGAATAACAAGAAGAAGAAGAGGAGGAAAAAGAAGAAGAATAAGAAGAGGAAGAAGAAGAGGAGGAACAAGAGGAAGATAGAGAAGAAGAAGAATAATAATAAGAATAAGAATAGGAAGAAGAAGAGGAGGAATAATAATAATAAGAAAAAGAAGAAGATGAAGAAAAAGAAGAAAATGAATAATTAGAAGAGTGTAAGAGGAAAATGAAGAGTAAGAGGAAAATGAAGAGTAAGAGTAAGAGGAAGAAGAAGAAGAAGAAGAAGAAGAAGAGGAAGAAGAAGAAGAAGAAGAAGAAGAAGAAGGAGGAAGAGGAAGAAGAAGAGGAAGAAGGAAGAGGAAGAAGAGGAGGAAGAAGAAGAAGAGGAAGAAGAAGAGGAAGAGGAAGAGGAAGAGGAAGAGGAAGAGGAAGAGGAAGAAG